>CANSZD010002353.1:0-123406 GCA_947648045.1 Beta corolliflora
GGGTTACGTATCACGGTCGGACTTAGTCCTCTGAGATGGCCTATTGGTCATTTGTGTAGCTTTCCCTCATCAGTGGAAAATTGAAAAAAAAGCTCTTGTTGGAATTTTGTTTAGTTACTCCAACTCTAGTGTTAGGAAAGTAAAGTGTTACCTCCCATATATTATTTATTAAACTCCCTCTCTGTATCTGAGTGCAGGTCATTGACTTAGCTTCCTTCATTGATCAGACCACTTGGATGGATGTGCATCAGGTTAAGAAAGACATAAACGAGGTCTTGCTACCATTGCCCTTGAGAGCCATAGAGATGGAAAAAGCTCTCGGATGATCATTTGGTCTTCGACCCCCTTGAATTACAGGAGGTGCACTAATGTTACCTTCTTAGGGAGCTTGTTCCTCGGTTACGGATCGATAATATCGTGGCAGGAGGCGACTCTCAGTGCGGGAATTAGCTGGATCAATTAGTAGAGTTTTTAAACCTCGGTTCCGTATTAATCTTGCTTGGTGGTGGAATATAGCATTGCTCGTCTTCTTGATTAGTTTCTCCTCGGTGCCTTAATCTCTTTGTCTTGTTCCTCGAGGCGGAGTTCATCAGAGTGTGAGTTCGAGCCAAAATGGCCTTGTGGCATTGCTTCATTAGTGTCCCCATTTCGATGATGATGATTCGGAAGGAGAATCGAAGGATTCGTGCGAAAATGTGAGGATACGTTTACGAGAATCTAAGTGTAGGTTGACCTTGTGTCCTCTATCGGGCGTTCCCAGTTATAATCTCACGATCCGTCTGGGCACGAAATCGAATGAACCTCAGTGAATTTTTAGAAATGATGCTTTCGAAATGAGAAATGAAAATGAGGGATGGAGAAATGAGATGAGTGGAAATGGGGATGAAAATGGAAGGTGAAATGGAAACGGAAAATGATTAGAAATGGGTATGATTATGGTTATGATGGTGACATGGGCCTAACTATATACGATGCAAATGACTGGTGGATTGGGCGAGCCCTGGACTGGACTATGCAGGTAGTTTGGACTAGACTTCGCAAATAGACAAGGCTCAAAAGGATTGAGCGTCAGCCTCGCTGGCAGGCTTAGGAAAGTGGCTTCGCCGACTTGATGATTTGGGATTGCTATGGATGTAAGAGAGGAGTAGCTTCGCTAAACTCGAAGGGGTGCCTTTATGGTCTTAGAGGTGACTAGCTTCACTAGGTCAATGGGTGTGGTTAGGGTCTTAAAGGGTTAGATTAGCGTAAATCGGGGGTGTAGGTATGGTCTCGCGGGGGATGACCTAGCTTAGCTAAGTCAAAGGGTGCCGTTATGGTCTCCACGGGGATGACTGGCTTAGCTAAGTCAAGGGGGTGCCGTATGGTCTCATGGGGATGACTAGCTTAGCTAAGTCAAGGGGGTGTCGTTATGGTCTCACAGGGATGACTAGCTTAGCTAAGTCAAAGGGGTGTCGTTATGGTCTCACTAGGATGACTAGCTTAGCTAAGTCATAAGGGTGCCGTTATGGTCTTACGGGGATGACTAGCTTAGCTAAGTCAATGGGGGTGTCGTTATTGCTTACAGTGGGATGACTAGCTTAGCTAAGTCGAAGGGGTGTCGTTATGGTCTCACGGGGATAACTAGCTTAGCTAAGTCAAAGGGGTGTCGTTATGGTCTCACAGGACGACTAGCTTAGCTAAGTCGAAAGGGGTGCCATTATGGTCTTAGGGGATAACTAGCTTAGCTAAGTCGAAGGGTGCCGTTAGGGTCTTACAGGGATGACTAGCTTAGCTAAGTCAAGGGGTGCCTTTATGGTCTTACATGGATGCTAGCTTCGCTAGACTTAATGGTTTGGACTTCGTCTTATATGGATTTGGAATTGGACTGGATTGACTTTGGAAATGAGTTGGGCCTTATGTGGACCTAATTCTGGACTTAATCCTATATTGGTTTGAAGTTAGACTTGAAAATGCACATGGGCTTGACATTGGATTAGAATATAGTTGGATTAGACTTGGATTGGGATCGACATAGACTAGAGTTCACATAAAGGTGCAAATGGGCCTAGGTTTTGACATGAGCTAGACTTATATGGGCTTAAGATGGACTCCAATACTAGCGGGCCTAATATGAATGCATGGACTCGAATTAGATGGACCTTATATGAATACAAAATGGACTCTAATGCATATGGGCCTAGAATGAATGCAAGATGGATTGGATTTGGATAATTAGATTGGATTGAATGAAGGTGTTTAGAATGGGCTTAGAATTTTTGAAATCCGTTTTTGAAAGGAACCCTTTTGTTTTATCTTTTGTTAGGAAAAGATGATGGATTAATTTTGAAAAATGTTTTTGCAAATGTAAGTGTATGATGATGATTAGTAAATGCTTTTTGAAAAAGGTAGAATAGAAGATGGTGTAGGATTGATTTTGAAAAAAATGTAAGATTATGAAATTTGATTGAATATGGTAAGGTAGGATTGACGGGGAAGATTAGTTGAGCAGTAGGGAGAAAGTGGGGAAGAGGTAGACATGCATGATGACTCTAACTCTACAATGACCATTTTAGATGCACTTTTTAGGAGAGACTCGACCTTGCATGAAAAGACTGATTTTTGAATATTTGATTAGGTGAGACTCCTAAAATGACCATGTATTACGCGGATGCAGATAGACAAGCATAGGACTGAACGAAGGATCGACCATTATGGCGACTAAATCGACGGAAAGCGCGCGATGCACGAGGCTGGCGTGCCGCGCGGCATTCTTTGCGCGCGGTCACCGGCCGTGCGTCAGCGCGGAGTGATGCGCCGAGGCGCAACTTGATGCGCTTGGCGCACTACTCCCGACACGTTTTTCGGGGATTTAGGCGACGAATTGGCCTATTGGCGAATTTTTCTTGTTTGTTAGACGCTATTTTAGGAACGACGCATAATAATGACAATTTGACAAAATAATAGCGAGGCAAAAATTGCAATCACGGGAAAATGTCATATAACATGGATGCAAAAGTTCCCACCTAAAGTCCGGGTTCTATGTTTGAAACTATTGGTCGGGTTTAGGTTCGGTCGAAAAGGGTCCATGACTAAGAGATTGATCCCACGCTTCGTACCCTCGCAAAGAGGTAGCCACGTGTAAGACGCACTCCAGTCTCGAGTCGGGAACAAGAGAACAATGTCATGGTTGGGTAGGTTTGCTTATGACTAAAATCCAACACTATCGCTCGGGGAAGCTTTTGGAAGGACAAAGCGCAAACCCCCGGGGTGACCTCACACATAGAACATGTACTAATGAGGCAAGGTAGATTGTCCTTATGGTGGGTGAACAATAGCCATGCATATGCAAAATAATATATTATTCTAAGGCATAAAATAAGAATGAATCGTATTTTTCAAGTTTCACCCACTAATTTAAAAAAATTAATTTTTTTAAAATCCTCCCCGAGTGAAGTCGCCAAATTGTAGGCGTGTTTTTATTTCGCCTACGCGGGATGAGCGCGTATTAGATTTGACTACCCCGCTTCGTAAAGATTTTATTGAAAATTATTTTGAAAGAAGTCGCCAACAATTCTTTTTAGGAAGAATCATAAACCTAATTGGATATGGGAAAACCGTAGGCACAAATTATCCAACGTAGATTTCCCAGTCCCGACTCCATAGATGGTCAAAGTGAACCAAAGATTGAGTTCGGGGGTGAGGGTACGAATATAGTCATAATGAACCACATCCGCTCGAGTTGCCCTCTACTAAATATCGATTCATTGCGAGATTTTATGAGAGAGAATAATCATATAATATTTTTATACACCCTAAAAATAATTAGTCTAGGTTGGTTTAGGAAACACATAAAAAGACTATTTTTAGTGACAAGTTATTAGGCGGTAATAATACAAGGTTCCTAACGGGATGTCCAAATTATCGATTAATATTAGAATAATTCTTTAGGTCTTGTTTAACAATAATAACATGTGGGGTGATAAAAGCATTAAAACATAACAATCATATAATATGAGCAGAGTGATCGAGGCAAGCATATAATAATGTATGAAAATAAATAAATAAAACGAAAAGGTTTAGAATATACGGTAGAGCGATTTTATATTAAAGATCTACATCATGAAATAAATGGTTAGTAACTTCAATATAAAAATAAAGAATTTATTTAAGGACCCTCACGGGATTATACCGTGACTTGGAGTGCGAGATTGACAACCTTCGGGACGAGCAATCGTGAAGCCTGAAAATCGGAATGTCTGAATGTATGTAGATTGAATGTATTTGTGTTTGAAAGGTGTGAATTTTGTAGAGAGGTTTTGTAGTTCGTAGAGAGGTATTCGTAAAGTATTCGTCGAGTGTTATGTGAAAAATCCGTTCTGAAATGTGTACGGAAATCGATCCTATTTATAGAAAAAATGACACTGCGCCTCACGCCCCAGCTGCGCCCGGCGCAACTGACGTGGCAAGTGCATGACGCGGCGTGACCAGTAAAAAGTGTACACGTGGTACGCGCTTTTAAAAAATATAAGAAAGAAAATCCGCGTCTCGAGCGAGAGTTGCGCTTGACGCGGGGACTCTACATGAAACGAAAGTCAACGTGGCAGTTCTGGTGCGCTCGGCACAGGCTGTGCGCTAAGCGCAGCTTACGTGGAAGCCCACGTGTTAGGACGCGTGCGCTCGGCGCAGGCCTTGTGCTCAGCACAGTCAGGTGCGCTCAGCGCACCGCCTTATTTTTGGCACGTTTTGATAGTTTTTTGATAAAAACGCGTTCTAAAAGATTTTCTTTTATATTTTAACTACGGATATCTGATTTTACGGGATAAAATCTTATAAAAAATATCTTTAGAAAATATTTATTTATTAAAATAAATCAATTAATTATCAATTAATTGGCTTTTCAAAGAATTGGGCTCAAATACAATTAATTATCATGAATAATTAATTGGGCTTAAAATAGGATTTTAACACTTTTCGAAATGGTTTTGAATGGATTTTCAGATTGCTCTGCCCTTGGGTCGGACCAATTAAGACCACGGTATGTTTCATCATCGGATCCTTGAATGGGGAGACACGATTATGTGTCTACAATAGTGGAGTTAATTTGTGCATTTGAATTTTCTATGAAGTTCTTAAAACTCAATTTAGATACAATAATCATTCAACCAAATAAAATCTCTATTATAAAGGTCGGTATTGTTGCTTTCAGATAGTTTACACTACTAAACAATCTAATAAGAAGTGCTATATTCCGCTACATATTTTTTGGATGGGGGAGTTAGAGAAACAAAAAATGTACGATGCAGATAACAATACCATGATCATAATATTTTATATGATACATATTTAAACCTTCTCGTCACATCTAACATTACCAATGTCATACCGCGGTGGTAGCAGTGGCGGAGATGGTGGAGGTTACGAATCCGGCGGAAGAGGACGTGGCGGATATTCTGCGATCGCGGCGGATATTCCGGCGCACACGGGCGGCGGAGGTCGCGGCGGAGTGAAAGCATGCACTCCACTTTATTCAAGCATAATCATCTCGATTTTATTTTCTAACAAAGAAAGGTAATTTCTTATCTAGATTTCAGTAATTTCTCTATGATCCCAAATTTTTATTCGGAAAGTTTACACCAATTTCAGTTTTTTTCCCCTTGTCTAACTTTTAAATTCTGATTTCACAAACGAATCAATTTTGTTTATGGGCTGAAATTTCCCCCATTGTTCATCAGTCTCATATTTCTAAATTTTAACACTTTCAATTTCAATTATATTTGAAATGAAATTTGAAATTTTTCATACACAATTTGGATTTCAATTATAGTGTTATTTTAAATTTACTGGAATATGGTACATATTCTTAAGATTTACTCAATATAGAATATTATACATACTCTTATTTTCAACTTACAATTTGTGTACCTGATTAACGGTGAAGTTACTGCAAATTTGAGACTGCCTTGAAGCTCCAAGTAACGAAGAAAACTGGTTTTTTTTGGAGTTTGTGTTTGGAATTGATTTTGTGTTGAGTTTGTAATTTTTTGGAATACCGTGAATATGATTTTGAGTTGTATGTAATGAGAATGTCGTGCGTTGTTAAATTTATGTGGTATTAATTTTGGGTAATTTTTTTATTATGAATCTTTTTATTGACAATTATATCAGTTGATTGAGTTTTTAGAGATTTTATTGAAATTATTTTTGGCAAGTTTATGCGTGGAGTTTGTGTTGATTTACTGTTGGTGGTTTATTGGCAATTATATCAGTTGATTGTGTTTTTAGAGATTTGATTGAAATTATTTTTTGGCAAGTTTATGCGTGGAGTTTGTATTGATTTACTATTGGTGGTTGCAGCTGTGATGTAATATTTTTGTTGTTTGGCGGCAATTATGTAAATGCCTAGGGGGACACCATTGCTCCCCCCTTGGCTTATATAATAGAGATATATAGATTAGTATTTTCTCGTTAAAAATTTAATATTTTAGTATTTTTAGGCGTGTGTTTTATTGTTAGTATAAAATTTATATGTTGTGTTATAGTTATATATATTTTATTTATTGTGGTGGTTATTTACTTAAGGATTATATTAGTTTCGTTAATTATTTAGGCACTCAGTATGCGGTTTTATCGCGTGGCGTTTTTATAAATCGTTTGGACCATCACAAGTGATGAAATCAATCATCATGTGTTGCATGTATAGCTGTCGAAAATCAGCATATGTGGAGAGGAGATTGAAGAGTTTGAAGCTCATTAAGCAATCCTTTAAGTTCCTTTGTAACCTCCACTTAATCACCTCATTAAACCTTCTTAAACCCTTCATTTTTCCTTTGAAAAATTTGATTTTATATCAGAAAAATTTCAGCAACATTTCCATACACTTGCACGCCATTTTCGTACCAAGTGTGAGAAAAATCTTCATCTTTCATCAACCTTAAACTTGTTAATTAATCCTTTTTAATTCTACCACTCTAAATCTCCTACTAATTGAAGTTTTTGGTGCACTAGGAAACGATTTGGAGGACGAGCATCATTCACAAGAAGAAAACGCCTAGTATTATAGTTCTGCACTTCACCCGACATTCCAGGTAACTAGTAGTTGTCTTAAAATGTTAGAAATCGCGATAGTTTTAGGAAAAAGTTTTAATTATTAGGAATTATGTTTAGGATTATATGTTAATTATTTGAAGTTAGAATTTTTATGAAAATGTTCATATATATGTGCGTATCGTGTGTTTTTTGTGTTGTAGATAAATGATTTTTGTTGTGCATCATGTCGTTAGATTAGTTGATGTATTGTTCATGTTGTTAGAAGTATTATTATTATTTTCCTATGATTAGGATGTTGAATCTTGTGCTATTATAATTTTTCCTATGATTGTTTTTCATGTTAATTAAGTTTATGTAATTTTCTTGTGATTAGATTTGATGTTACAATTGTTCGAGTGTTGGAATTTATGAATTTGTGGTGTTGGATTATTGTTGAGAACATTGCTTATATTCGTATTTATGTATTGCGTGAGTTTTGTGGAGTTTCGGTCAAACTCGGAATTTTTGTCCGGACACGTCGGACGCACCGAGATGCGTCGGTCACAACATTCGTGCTTTAGACGCACAAGCGTTGTGCCGAGAGCACGCTCTCGCACTGAGCACGAGCTCTGCTGGCCGAGTGCAAGCACGACCGTGGCACACCTAATTTTCAGGTCAGTTTTTGCTCGTGTTTCGCCTAATTTTTTTATATTTCGATTATTTAAATTATGTTAGTAAATAGGGGCAAGTTTGTTTGTAAATTTAATTTACTTGAATGTTGTCCAAGTTTAGTTGTATTTCTTTGGAAATGAATTTGGTGATGTTAGTGGATTATTTATATGTAATATGATTTTTAGTGTTGTTGCGATAATGTTGATTCATGCTTTAGTATGGTCTTATGAGTATGGTTGTTGTTTGAGGATTTTGCATATTGTTAAGTTTTTTATGGGAATTATGGAAATCATGTGATGATTTTGAAATTTGGGTTTACTTAGGGTTGCGATCCTATTTTTTCGCTAAAATGGGTGTAAGGCTATTAGGCATCCCTATTGATTTTTGATGTTGGAAGAATTTGAGTTGAATTTGTTAATTTATTTTATTTTGAGATGTAAGATATCCGGAGGGATACATGTAGTCCCTAGAGAAGAACATGCCAACCACCTAGGTTGCGATCTAGGGGTTAAACCTGAGTTAATTGTTGTCGTTCGAGAGGTGAGGAAGTACGAGCTAGGTACTATCGTGCATCGGAAGTTTGGCCATTCTTAGACACAAGCAATAGGAAACATAAGCCCATAGGCTGTTTGGAGGTTGCGATCTGATGAACCTTAAGAAGTGGGTTGCGATCCACTGGAGTTCTGCTCTTTTTCTCATAAACTTACTTATATTTTACTCAATTGATGATAAGGTGATCTATGATTATGAGAGCTTGATGATGTTTATTCTTCGTTATTTATAGATTTCATGCTTAAAGACTTTGTTTTCATGTGATTTAGTAGTATAGTGATCTATGTGATTAATTGATAAGTGGAGTATGTTGTTTCTTGATGATTAAAGCTTATTCCTAATGCTAACTTGATACTAGTTGTTCTGGGAGAACTGCTAGTTACTGCCCACTGATTATGAATTATTTGTTAACATCTTTATTATTGCAAATGACTCCGAAAGCTAGACTTATAACAGTTTGGGCACGGGAAATGCGTTTTGGAAGATTTACTAAGTTTGTTATTTTTGTTTTAATAGATGACATTTATGAAGGCTGCAGAAAGATTTTTAATCTTATAGGAGTAAATTAGTACTGTTTTGGTGGTATTTTGCCACAAGAGACTTGGATGAAATGTTTATGTTTTGGGATTTCTAGATGTTGTTTTGCTATGGATGGATAAACTCATTTGACGTTGTTTTAGTATGATATTATGGTATTTTTCTTAATGATAATGTTTAGCTGAACTTTAGAGTAACATTTTCCGTCATGGCGATATATATTTCTGCTATCGTCCACTTTGATATTTTTGGTTGTATTTTCTTATTCCCATTTGAGTAAATGGACTGAATGTTACATGGGGGTAGGTGGATAATCCACTCATCCATAAATAATTGTCAGCTCTATTAGGCATCAATCAATATTATTAATGCTAATTTATTGTTTAATATTTTGAACTTCTTATATGCCACCATTAATAAAAAGGAAAAATTAATTGGAATAATCCTATGTTTGGACGGTTTGCTCAAAATAATCTCATCTTTGAGAATTATGGCAATTATCCCAATTTTGGGGTGTGTCTACTCAAAATGGACAAGTTTAACATAGGTCACTTGTTTAACAGGTAAAAAAATTTGTTCACCTTTTCTTTCCTCCCAAAAACAATTATTAATTGATTAAAATAAAACCTTATCCTCCCCATCTACTCCCCCCCCACACTCCCCTTCCTCTTCTTCCCTCACTCATGTAACCTGCCCACCCATGACAACCACCACCAGCCCTCTCCAGTGTAATATCCCGAAATTATAAACTCGTTTAATTAAGCTAAAATTTTGATTAATAACAATTATTAGCTAAATAAACATGTTGTAAATTTTTGTGACTAAAAGAAATTATACTTTACGTAATTACTATAAAGAGGTTAACAAATTAGACAAACAATAACTAATGATGAGTTAGTGTAATAAGAATTTTTCTATAACAACAACAAATAAATTAAAGCAAAATTGAATAAAAAAAAAGAGAGGAAGAAACCCCCCTAAGTAAACCCACGGCCAACACCAACCACCCCCTCCCTATTCTTCCCTCTACTCTCCCTTGTCCCCTACTCTAGCCCCTAAGGTGGAAGCCACCACTTAGCACTCAAACCACCTCCTTTTTGTCCCCTTAACATCATCTATATGTATTCAGTGAATTAGGGCTCAGAAAATCATTCCACAACATCAAGAAAATCACAAAAAACTTCATCTCTCTCACTCCTCCTCTCACGGCACCACCACACCACCACCACTCTGCGCACCACCTTCGGTGCACCACCACTCCTCCGAACACGAGGAACCCTCGCCAGTCCTCCACCGCGGTCGCGCCGCACCGTAGCGCCACGAGCACTCCCCTCCCTCCTTCGCACTCTCCCCTACTTCGTCGTGCTTGCTGCTGCTTCTGCTTTCTTGTTGCTACCGGAGCTCTGAGGACCGACGAACATCGCTGATCTGCTTCTGCCGTCACGCGCTGCCGCCTGCACCCCTCGTCGGAGCTCCGTCTCCCTCCCCTGTGTCGTCCCTGCTCTTAAGTAGCAGAGGTATAATCCCTCTTGTTCTGTTTCCTTTAAATTTCAGAAATTTTCCTTTTAAAGGTTTTAAGCCCATTACCCCTTGGTTAGTTAATCTAAGTTGGGCCTAAAAACTGATTTCCATTAGTTAAGGGCCCGTTCGTTATCGTTTTTTGTTTCCAGTTTTAAGTTTTTTTGAAAACCAAAAACAAAAATATGGAAACCAGAAAAAGTAGTTTCCAGTTTTCAGTTGTCAGTTTTTAAAATTAGCATGTTTACTATCAATATGACTAATTTTAACCTTATTATACAACTCATATCATATAGTTCTAAAATCATAAAAACCAAAAACTGAAAACTTGCAGTGATACCGAACGGGCCCTAAATTAATTTAGTTTAATTTTGTTTCGGCTTAAAAATCTAATTTGCTTAATTAGTTAAGCTACTTAATTAATTGTTAGGCTGATTATATATAAACTAAACTGATTTAGTGATTACATTAGACCATGTTAGTTTCAATTGTTAATTCAACATAATTGTTGGGCCTAGAAACTGATTTGTTGCTTAGCTAATTTTGTTGCTTCAACTTATTGGGCTTAGGTGGATTGATTTATTAGTTAAAATTAAACCACTTAGTTTAGCTTATACTCTTTAACTAGTTTGGCTAGTTTTGTAATAAGAATTAAACTAAGAATATTATGTTAAACTACTTAACCACTAGTTCTTGTAATCTGAATTTTGTAATTGAATTCTAGGAACACTTTAGTTTGTAAAAATGACTTTATATTCAGTTCATAAGTTTATTGATAACTATTATAATATATTAGTGGTCATTAGATTAATGATAATAATAATTCAAGTTTAGTGATAACCACACCTAAGCTTATTTATGAAATAAATGAGTAATTTGATATTAATAATAAATATCACTCATTTTCCTAGTTTGTAAACATATTGGAGATTAGGAATATAATGTTGTTATAATATGAGTATTGTTATAATGAATCCATTTAGTACCATGTACTTCTAGTTTTATCAAAGCATGAATTATAAGACAAGATTATTTATCATTAGTATCACCTCAATGTAACTTTTTATATTTAAAAGATAAATAAAATATAAGTAAGAACTATGATTATTATAAGTACTATGATGGCCTAATGGAGGAACATAAGCTTAGCCTAAAGTAGAATAAGAACGAATATGAAGTTTAAGCGTTTCCTAAAAACGCCACTTAGTTAATTAGTAACGAATCCCGTTATTTAATTCTTTATTAGATTAAAGGAAGGAATATTACAATCCTCCTCCCAGCTATCAAGAAACTTAACAACGATACCAGGTAACGTCTCATCGCTAGCACCCGCATTGCCCTTATGAATATGTTTAATGATATGATTTCTGTTGATGTTTCCATGGATTGCGGGATATGAAATGTTATTATGAAATGTTTTATGAAATCCTGATGATATGAAAAGTATGTCTTTCTATGTGAAAGAACTATGACAACGTTATGCATAATTCTGTAACTTCGGATCTCTGATTTCTGGAAGATCCTTAAAAGTCATGAAACATGATAAAGAAAAGTGAAAGATGGTTCTTGGCAGGATTCTCGTTCTTTTGGTCGTGCACGTTCCATCTCGGCCGGTTCTTGTCACCTTCGTTTGGGGACAAAGTCTCCCGTGACACCCGCATACCGGCGATGCCACCTTCTCGTTGGGGGATAATAATCTCCCGTGGCACCCGTATTCCGTTATGCCACCTTATGTTGGGGGATAATAGTCTCCCGTGGCACTTGCAGTCGGTTATGCCCCTTCTGTTGGCGAACTAAGGTTCTCCATGGCTTACCTTCTGACGTACTCGCCAAGTTACCAATATGATTAAGATGAAAAGATAATGATGAAGCTTATGATATGTTTATGAAATGATCTTATATGTTTATGAAATGGATTTACCGGTTTCTCTCCTCCTCCGTTTGCTAATAAAATGAATTGAAATGTTTTACGATGTTAGAGTAGTATGTTATTGAGCCTCGGCTCATGACGTTTTGTTTTCTATTTTAGGTACTGATGATGATAACGGGATGGCGTAGCTGTGAGGAGTTGTTTAGTTTTAAGCTTTCCTAAAACACTTATAATTATAGTTTAAGTTATGTCAGACTATGTCATTTGCTAAGTTTCAACTTAAGTTTTTATTAATGGATAATCATGATACTTTTAAGTTATAATATGTTTAAGTTTATGAATTTATATTCGCGTAGTGCTTTCCAATCGAAAAGTACGGCAGTAACGCACCGACCGTCTAGGTTCCGCTGCTAATGACTCTTTAATCAACCTAATAATGATGATTAGAGGTCGGGGTCTTACACTCCGTCCTCCCACGAATCCTAACACTAGCCCGCCACTCCCACTCCCTTCCATCTTCCTCCCACTTCCATTCTCACTCCTCAAAATACAAATCTACCTGAACATCAAACACCAACCACTCTTAAACCCTACCAACTCCACCACAAACATCTTCTTCCAACGCAATACAGAAGTAAAAGCCCTGAAATTCCGCGACCCGACTCATCGTCAACTCCTCAATTTCTCCCCTCCACCATCACTTTTCTCCCTTCCAATTTCACCATCCTAGCTCACCATGCCTGGCACACCCTAATTCTTGGCCATGGCACCAACAAATCAAAGGTCATCATTTTCCTTTTTAACACCGTTGCTGCTAAATCCGAGGCCGATCTCACGTGTCCCCCCGAAATTTCATTGGGTGACGTCAATGAACGGTTGATCCGCTAGCTGTAATTATGATGTTGACATGAAGAATATTATCGACAGTGAGATAAGGGGGTCGGGATGGGTGAAGGCCTTGGAAAATAAGGGGTTGGTTTTCGGGATGGGGGTGGTTGGGTGAAGCCGTAAGGCGGCTTGGTTGTGCGGATGGGGGCAAGTGGGAGCTCGGAAGAGGAGGGGGAGCCGTTGTGGTTGAGTTTTTTTTCTTTTTTTAGTGAATTTATAACTAAATAATTGAGTTTAGGTCTTCAATTAAGAATTTGGTTTTAAAGCACATCAAATTTAGTTCTTAATAGACGTGTTTTTATTGCCTACACAGGATGAGCGCTTATTGGACTAACTCATTGTAAATGTTTTGTTCTGAAAATGTTTTAAAAGTGAAGAAGTCGTCAACAAGTCTTTAAAGGAATATTCATAAACCTATTGGGAAATCGAAGGGACAATTTAGGGACTTATCCAATGTAGATTTACCCATCATAAATGAACCAAAGATTGAGTTCGGGGGTGAGGATACAAATAAGATCAAGACTCAAATCCGCCCATTACTGGCCTCTACTTCATATCGATTCATGTCAAGATTTATTCAATTAAATAACCACGTAATATGTTAATGTAATTTTAAAATTAATCTATGTCGGTTCATTAAACACGCAAAAGAAAAATTTCTGGTGACATGTTATTATCCAATCAAATTACTGTGAACCTAATCCAATTGTCCAAATTATCTGAATTTAGCATTGGAACATTTATTTAAGTCTCTGATTAACAAAAATAAATATGTGAGGTGATGAAAGCATTAAATCATACAGGCATGCATATGAATATGAAAATAATGTATTGAAAAGAAATAAAAAGAAGAGTAGAGATTAGAATATACAAAAAAGTGTTAATTCCTTTAATGATCCACATCATGAAAAAATAAAGTGTTAGTACAAAAGGGATTAAATTGAAATTGACCATCAGGAATAATAACTTTGTCACGTGGGTCTTGTATAACGATCTGCAAGAGGAGCAATCTTGAAGCTTGAAATATGAAATTCAAATGTATTAATGTGTTTGGATGACTGTTAGAGTGTTTTATTGTGTTTGAATGTGTCATGTTAAGTGTTGAAACGTTGTTATGAAATGTATATGAAGTATATTATAGTCGTATTCTAAGTCGTTAAAGTGTGTAAAAGCATAAGAAAAACATTCAAAGAAATGTAGCTATTTATAGGCAACGGGAATCGAAAACGACGCGGAAAAGATAAGGCCAGGTAAAATCGTTTGTTAGGCGCACAGCCATGCGCGGCGCGCACTCGTTTTGTACTTTTGGAATTTATGTAAGGCATCGACGTTGAACGCGCGTACTACGTTCGTCAGACGTAACTTAGATCTGATCGGTTTTTGATCGTTTTTAGATTCTTTTTTATCATTTGATGAAATCTATCATTTGAAATCCGACATCAGCTATCTTTAGGAATAAAAAATTCTGATTTTTGAAATATAATTTAAAAATTAATTATCGAGAATAATTAATATTAAAATATTAAAAGTACTATTAATTATCAGGACTAATTGATTGGGCCTTTAAAATTGGGCTTGGATTTAATAAATAGACTTTACATTTTCGAAACGCTTTTGGGCTTAGTCGGTTTGATTGCTCTTCCTTTGGACCGGACCAATTAGGACGACAATATATTTCATCATTGGTTACTCAATGGGAGACACAATTTTGTGTCTACAACAATTGAGGTATTAAATCTGTATTTGCGGAGGTTACCAACAAGTAGCAGTCCATTTTGAACGAAACACCTTAAAGTTGGGATTATTCTTAGAATTTCCAAAGATATGACTATTAGGCGAGAGCATTATTCCTATCAATATTTTCTAATCTATCAATATATATATATATATAGGATGAACTTTTCGAGAGCATAGGAAGCTTTTCAAGATTTCGGGAACACAAAGCATGCCACGTAGGATTGCTATGTCATCAATTTTTATTTTTATTTTTTTAGAAATATTCTACATAGATTTAAATTAGCTTTGGATAAGCAAAAATTAGAGTTTGGTTTTGAATGAACAACCTAAATTATTATATTATGTAAATTGTGTATAACTTTTGCTACGTAATTCGGAATATTATAATTTTTGTACCATTGGATAGTGCTCAAAATATGCTTCGAAATAAGATTCATTTATAATATAGCTCTACAACTTATGAAATAGAGAGCACCACGTAGGATTGCCATGTTATTGATTTTTATTTTAAATATTTTAAAAATTAGGGTTCTACTTTTTTTTAATTACATAAAAGGAGGTTTGGATAGGGGATATTAGAGTTTCGTTTTGAATAAACAACCTAAATTATTATATTATGTAAATTGAATACAACTTTTGCTATCTATTTAAAATATTATAATTTCTTTTACCATTGGAGAGCGCTTGAATTATGCTTCAAAATAAGATCTGATCCATTTACAATATAGTTTTACAACTCATGAAAATATATTTAGTTAGCTGAATTGTAAAGCATTATTTAGTCTTTCTTTTAGATAAATATAATAATAGCTATAAGTATAGTGTACTGTATGTGATTATAGCATTTGATCATAGGTCCAATTTACAAGACCAAACGAATTATGTTTTAAACCTTAGTCGTAATCAACTGAACCAAAACAATTTAGTATTGCAACAAAATTTATTAAGGAAGCTTTGTTGTTACAACAAAAACTAAAATCTATAGCGATAAAGTTAGATATATATTAAAGTTTTGGATGATGAAAAAATTAGAGTTTGATTTTAAAAAACAACATTGGAATATTATAGAGAGCTCCACGTAAGCATGCCATATCATTCTATTTAATTTCTTAATTTTTAAAAAAAATAGTGTTCAACATACATATAAATACATATAAGGTTTTTTGGATAAGTGGAGATTACAGTCTGACTTTAAATAAACAACCTAAATGATTATACTATGTAAATTGAATATAACTTTTGCTACATAATTCGCAATATTATGATTTTTATTACCATCGGAGAGTGCTTGAAATATGCTTCGAAATAAGTTCTATATATAATATTGTTTTGCAACTTATGAAAATATATTTATTTAGATGAACTATAACATAATATTTATTCTTTATTTTAAATACATATAAAAATAACTATAAAAATAGCGTATTATATGTGACAATAACAATTATATCTTTCAAAATCATACATTTAAAAAATGAGTTATATAAAGATAAAAAAAAAATACATATCTATAGTTTTGAACCTATAGCATACCCTGATGGCATTACATAAAGAATCAAATGAAAGTTTGTCAACAACATTGGAGAGGTATTACGCAATTGACTAATTATTTTATTCCTAGAATATTTATTGTATACATAATTATTTATGTTTTTCTTTTCCATATATCTATATGTCATATCTTATTCTTTTTCTCCGTGAACTTAATTCTACTAAAAGTAATTATGAACTCAAGGTTTGCGTTTCTAGACTATTTGAGATCACGGATCATAAAAAGGGGGAAGTTTGATACGTCTTGATATGGTCATGATTGATAAAGAGGTATTCTTTTCTCTTAAATAGTGTAATACCTAGGGATGGAAATGGATGATGGATCATCCATCATCCGCTTAACCCGGTTTCATTAAGCGGGTGAAAACCCGAAATAAACGGAAGGAAAGCGGGTGGCGGATGATGGATGCGGGTCGGATGCGGGTGGGATTTTTTTTCATCCGTCACCCGACCCATCACCCGCTTAACACCCATCCATCATCCGTATTATCAATTATACATGTTTATTTACTTACTTTATTAAATTTGTTAGATGAAAATTTTAATAAACGTGTATCTTATGGCATAATTTTTTGTAAAAATTGTTATATATCTCATCACCCGCTAACCACCCGACCCACCCGTTCACCCAGTGGATGACGGGTGGATGGACGTGGGTAGGGGTGTAAGTTCGGTTTTGGGGCAAAACCAAACCAAACCAAAATAAATTCGGTTTTCATATTTCAAGTCCAAATCCAAACCAAAATTCGTCTCAAACCAAACCAAACCAAACCAAACCGAAATTACAAAACCAAAACCAAACCAAACCAAAAAACCGAAATTCTTTGATGATGCAAATTTTTTTTTCCAAATCTTACAAATAATACGAAAATTATCAAGTTTTAAATCATCAAACATAGAAGAATTACTTCGAATTTCAACTAAAGCTTAAAATTGAAGTACTAGAACTAAAGATAATTGATAAAAACATCAAAACCCATATAGGATAGGCAAACTTCGGTTTGGTTTGGTTTTTTTCGGTTTTTAAAAATAAAAACCGAACCAAACCGAAAACCGAAAAATGAAAATTTTCCAATCCAAACCAAACCGAATTTTGAAAAAAACCAAACCAAATTATTAATTCGGTTTGGTTTGGTTTGGTTTTTGGTTTTTAACCAAATAACTTACACCCCTAGATGTGGGTGACGGCTTATGCGGTGATGGATGGATGCGGGTGAAGCTCTACCCGCCCCGAACCCGATCCATTTCCATCCCTAGTAATACCCTATATTTTTGAGTATTTATTCAAGTGATTAAAATATTTATTTTCTAAAGTAAATATTTTTAAGCAAAGGATATTTTAGTACTTTCACTTGTTTTTAAATTATTTTGGCGGGAGATGGCGCCAAAATTGGATGTGTTAAGCTTTTGGTTTTAAATCCTAGTCAAAATTATATAAGTTTTCTTTAGAAAAAAAAAACATTTAAACAAAATGATTATTTGAACAAAAAAAAAGAAAAAAAATTTGTTATGGCCATGTTGGCCGGCCATCCTTAGTAAAGGATGTAAGTTTTTTTTTTTTGAACTCCCTTATTAATGTGTAGGTTACAAATCTTGGTTTAATCTCTTAATTTATGGTGAAGGTTACAAACTATTTAATTTTGGAAATATAGTACTACCTATTCTACTCCTATAAATACCCCATACTTAAGCCATCTTTTTCTCACAAACATTTTGAAGAATCCATACTCTCTTACTTCAAGGTTCTTCCTTCTCTTCTTCATCTATTCTAGTTTCATATTTCTTATTCAAGCTCCAATTTTCTTTGGTTTAAGAAAAACATTTTCATTTTCTTACTCAAAAATATTATGCTCATGATAGGTTATTCATGTTTAAATTCATGATGAAGTTCATGTGATAAGTTACTTATTGGTTGGTTAGGAGAAAGCTCAAGCATAAGAATAAGTGAAGTTACTAGTATACTCTTTGTGCAAGATCAAGGTACGTTATGTAGCTAGATCTTTTAAAATATGGTTTTATGTGATAAAGTTGTTTATTGACTTAATGGTTGAATGGATTTGGAATATTTTTTGATTTTTTTACCACCTTTTTAAATCCATTTTACACATATTAATTGCGAATATTTCGTCCAAGAAATTGGTCTTAAATAAGGGTTTAAACCTTAAATACATTCTAGTGAATAAAGGTGGAGGTGATGAAATGTTCTTAAACCCTTTTTGAGGATGATTTCCTTGACGAAATCGTTGATTTAGGTATTTAAAAGGATTTAGGTCATATAAGGTGGTTATTTAAAAAAATGAACATATAAGGTGGTTATTTTGAAAAACATGATTTTATAAGGTGGTTAAAGTCAAAAAATCCTTTGGTTTAAAATGGTTACAATATTTAATTATTCACTCTTGGAGGTGAAAAGAAGGAATGATTTTATCAATCATTTTTATATAAAAGTTTTGTTATCCTTTTTGGAAAATTAAATTTTTTTTACAAGGAAAGGTTGATTGGTTTTTATGAACTTTGAATGTTTAAAAAGTTGTTTATGAGAAAAGGAGATTTATTCATAACTTACAAGTCATATTATTATTATTATTATCGCTTAATTAACATTAAGAAGGGTTTATGCTTCAAAGTCCACTTGTTGGCAATTATTGTTACCCCTTGATATAGATCCGTGATGGGATGACTAGCTTGGGGGTGTGCACACTTAGGAAAAGGAAGGGGGGGATAAGAAGAGGAGTTGTTTTCGATATTATTGTTAATCCAAGTTATTTGGAAATAGTTTATTCTTAAAAAGTTATTCTTGAATTATTAGTGATGGAGTTTTCGAAATATAAATTATTATGAACTAGCAAATGTGTTACTTATCTAGTGCATTTCGTACTCAGTTTTCTGACGCTTATTTCCTTTTTCCTATTTGGCTTTGTCCTGTTTACCTATTAGGTAAGCAGTTTAGCAGGTAAATTTTGGATGTGCATGGGAGCATACTAGGAAAGGGATCTTCACCTAGATTATTAGGGTGTTTTATTTATTTTGAGTTTGAGACAATATTTATTTTAATAATAAAGAAGTATTATTATTCTGGAAGTTATTTAGTTAGTTAGTAGTTGGTTGCCGAAAGCATGTTAGTCACGTGGCGGTAATACTCCTAAATTACTCAAATATTATTTACTAAATTATTTATTTGAAAGTGAGTAATTTGGGGGTGTTACAAATAGTATTTTCGATTATTAGTATATGTTAATTTTATATTTAATTAATTTTATTCATGATACCATCATTATAATTTTCGTTTTGGCTTTCCCATCTTCCATTCTATATGCGTTAGTGTTTATGTGCTATATTAAAAGTTGAAGTTGTTGCTGACTTGCTGGCACTCACTGTTTTTCTCTATTCTTTCTGCCTTGCATCTATTAAATTATTACCCTCTACTTTCTTAAAGTATCATTCAGGTATTTTTCATGTTAAAATTGTGTTAGCTATTGTTAGTTATACCAATTATTGGGATATTCTCTCCGTTCTCTTTTGTTCTTCCTGTATTCCCCATTGGGAAATTTCAAAAAGTTCTTCCTATTTTGAATCTCCCTATTATTAGCCTACTTTTTAGACAAAACTACCCTTAGTATAATTATATAATGACAGCTTAATCCCTCTTTTCTGATGTCATTGGGTCCACAACATTGAGGAGTGATAAAACGCTCATTGTGAGCGGGTTACCAAAACCACTCACAGGGGTGTATTGGTACTTTAAGATTATAGAGGGGGTAAACTGGTAACTTAACACTTTAAATGAAGTCAAGATGGTTTGAGGGAATTGACTAGGGAAATGGAAGGGATTCCCCCACTTCACTTCGATCTTCCTTTTATTTGAAAAAAAAAATTTCTCTCCTAATTTATTTTTCTCTCTCTTTCTCTCTCCTAGTTTATTTCTCTCTCCTAAGTAATTTCTCTCTCCTAAGTTTTCTCAGCTGGAACGATTTTATTGTCCGAAGATTGAGAGCACGGTAAACTGATAACTTCTTCCCATCTGCTATAACGGTATGTGAAATTTCTTCCTTACTTGCACATTATGAAAGGCTGGATTTTTTTAACGAAATTTACTGTTTTTGGGGAAAATGGAAATGGGTTGCATATGTAAACCCACTTTTGAAGGGTTGTAAATTTTGTTTGGAATTAGTTAAATAGCATAGGTATTCAGAGGTATATAATAATAAACTGATATTTAATGTATTTTGGTAGTTGGAATTTTGGTTGAAGTTGATGAAATAACGATGTTTGTGTGGAAAATAGGATTTAGGACAGTAAATTGGAAGTTAGTACTGTGTTTTAATTGAAATGGTTTTGGAAAATGTGATCTATCTAAAATTTATGATGCCCTAATTTGATAGGTTAAACCGAACATTCTGTTATTTGTGTATGAAGTAGAGTAATTATTAAAGCAGAGTAAAGTAATTATTAAAGCAGAGCATAAATTAAAAGGGTGTGGTTCAGTGTAATTTAAGTTGTATTCATGAAAGTTGAATAGAATTGTTAAGGGTAATTAGAGTTGAATTCATGAAAATTGAATAGAATTGTTATGGGTAATTAGAGTTGGATTCCTGAAAATTGAATAGAATGGTTATGGGTAATTTGAGTTGAATCCGTGAAAATAGATTGGAAGTGCAAAATTAGTAGTGGAAAGTTGAAAGGTTTCCACTCATGATTTTCCATCTCTAATTTTGGTGATCTAATGGCGATTAATTGCTTTCCGATGCATATTGATGTTTCATGCAATTAAGTGACATGGCAAATTGGAACATTATCATTCAACTTAAACTATATGAAAGGGTAGTAGAGGAGCCAAAGCTATATATTGGAATGGATGGTTTGCACTCATTATATTGGAAATTGACTTGCTTGTGAACAACTCACCAATCACCGTATACTAGTTAGGTACCAAACTGGTTAAGCTTCAGTTAGAACTGCGAGTAGAATTAGATTAACTGGTAAAAGAAAATTCGGTGATTGTGTAGCTACTATTTTTTCTTTAGTTTGTTTGATTGACAAAAATATCTGTTTACACCATATTGAAGAACCTTTTGAGAAGGGCATTTGTAGCATTTGAGAATGGTTTCCAGAGGCAAAAGTAGGGGACATGGTCACTCATCACATAAGAAGCCGAAAACTGTGGGTATTTGTGAATGTTAAAGTATCATCATTGTTAATTGTGAGTTACAATTAGTGTTACTGAATTTGTGAATCATACGGTCAAAGTATTATCATTTTTTTCAGCAGGTTGAATTGGAGAATGTAAGTGAATTGGATGAGGATGATGAACAAGAGGACGAGGAGACGTAAGAGGAGCAGGAGGAGGAGGATGACCAAGATGAGGTATAGTGTGTAGTCCAACCCTGTTTTTATGTAGGAACAAAAGTATATGTGAAACTATTAATGAGGAATGAAATGTTGATATGAAAGCAGAACAGACGGAAGATGAGTGTTGCGAAGCGAGGTAGACGGAAGAAAATTCTTCCGACAATGTACAGGGTAAGTAGTAGTTATTTCATATATAGTAGTAATAACTAATAAATATAATAGGGCAGAGATATGACCAACAATGATTGTGGTACAATTTGCAGGTCAATCGCATGACGAAGGGGGGGGGAAAATCAAGAAAGCTCGGCTAGTACATCGCAACACAAGTAGCTAAGCAAAAAAAGGGTAAGCAGAGTTGGTGGTATACTTAAATGAAGTGACTTAAATTATTGTATGTTTAATGGATGTATATGTTGTTATAGGAACCGAATATGAGTTGTCGCATTGAAACATTCGGGAAGATTGTTAGTGGATTTGACTATAGGAAGAGACAGTTAGTGAAGCAGATGGGGTTTGGTGGTTTGTTATTCTAACAGGGCATAGATTTACCTAGAAGCCTTTGTTACTGGCTATGTACTAGGGTTGATGTGTATAGGAGGAGTTTGTTGATTCCTGATGGAAAATAATTCCCTTTGAATAAGACACAGGTTCATTGGGTTTTTGGGATTCCAGCTGGTCCAAAGGTAGTACCAGTAGATGATCATGATGATGACAAGGTACATGCTGAGGTAATTAGGATGTGGGAGAAGTATGGTTACCGAACTCCATCGGGTACTAGAGGAATTAAGTGTTCAACAATACAGAGAGTGTTGGAAGGTGGTTGTGAAGATGAAGTGGAGTGGAAGAAGGCATTTTTATGCTGGCACTTAATGATGTAATCTGCCCGACGACATGCCAGAGAATCTCCATCAACATTTTGCCATCAGTTGATGTCGCTGACCAAGCGGATGATTATGACTGGTGCTCCTTTTTGCTTGATCACTTGATGCACTGTGTGGGGACATTTGCTAAACGGTTCTACCCAGATGGATTTGCTAAGGGGCGCGGGGGTTGTACCATGAATCTAGCGGTAAAATTGTAATAACAAGTTGTTGTCATCCTGGAATGAATGGACTATATTATACTATATTATAAATGAACTTGTAATATATGTGCAGGTCATGTACTTGGATCGGTTGAATAGGTCACCAGTAGAATGGGGTTTATTCCCTAGGATTAGGGCTTGGCCGAAGATTTGGATTGATTGGAGTAAGTGTAAAATTATATACATGTGTATGGTTATTTATAGGTGTTATAAATACATCATATCGTAATTTCTGAGTGTCAATTAACAAGTACTAGTAAATGCTAAGGATTGATTATTGGTACTAGTGTGTTGATGTCACATATGGAGGGACCCATCCTTTGGCTGCAAGAGATGTGATGCCATCCACCCATGCTGTTGAGGTATACTGAAATAATGTAAACATGTAGAAAGGTTGATATTGTGTAATGTAAACATATAGAGATCAGTTGATATTGTGTATTGTTAAATAGGATATGGACCGGTGCACAGTTGGTGGAATGGAGAATGTAGACGACGAAGTAGAGGTCGGAAGCGCCTTAGAGAAGGTATATGAAGAAGACTTGGAAATAAAATAATAGGGAAAAACGTGAATTCATTAGTTAGTACGTAACTAAGTATAAAAGCAACTTATGATTAATAGTTAAATTTTGTTGATTGTGCAGTGAGAGAGAGTAGTGGTAGAGTGTTGAGGAAAAGGTGTAACCATGTGTCGATGGAAACAAGTCACCCACCACCCATCCCTAGTCCCCCACCACCCATCCCTATAGCCCTCCCGAATGCCCTTCTCCGCCCCTCCTAGTGAACGGCCGTACCCCGGCCCTCCAACCGAACATGCCATCCCTTGGCCCCCTCTTGAACGACCCCCACCTAGTCCCCCTCCACAGCCCATCCCTATCCCCCCCCGAGCCCCTCCCTAGCCCTCCTCCACAACCTCTCCCTAGCCCTCCTCCACGCCCCTCCCTAGCCCCCCTCGACGGCCCCTCGATAGCCCTCCTCCACAGCCCCTCCCTAGCCCCCTCTCCACATCCCTTCCCTAGCCCCCTCGACAGCCCCTCGATAGCCCTCCTCCCAGCCCCTCCGTAGCCCCCCTCGACGCCCCTCCTCCACAGCCCCATAGTCCTCCTCCACAGCCCCTCCCTAGCCCCCCTACACAACCCCTCCCTAGCCCCCTCCCCGGCCCCGAACGGCCCCTCCACCCCCCCCGAACCCCCCTCCCACTAAAGTGGCCCTCCCCATCCCCTCTCCCATGCCCCTCCCTAGCCCCCATGATAAGCCCCTCCCTAGCCCCCCTCCACACCCTTGAACAGCCCTCCTCCACGGCCTCCGACCAGGCCCCCAAGACAACCCCACCCCGGGTCCCCCCTCCCCAGCAGGACGATACAAGTGGAGCTGGCACAAGTAATGAACGGGAAGGAAGTGGTGAAAAAGTTGATGGGAGGACGGTATACATGTGTGAATGAAGGTAAGTCTATTACTTGTGTAAAAAAAAGTTTCAGATGAATAAGTGGTGAAAAAAAAAGATGTTTAAGGTATTGTAATACAATAAAAATTGGATAAATTGCAATTTTATTTTCAGTTCCCAGTAATATGTTGTAAAAATATTTGAGCATGTTAGATATGCAAGTTGAACTAAGGAATGGAAGTTAAATATTTCAGCATGAAGTAATGCAAGAGGGATTTGAAAAGATAAAAGATGTTGAAAAGAATGCAGTAATGTGAACGACGAGTAAATTATTTTTATAAAACATCGTTGTAGTCCAAATTTGCTGTTATTTTATGTTGAAAACATTCACATGTATGATAGGCTACTTGGGGTTAAATTAAAAAATGCAGGGCTGGGGTTAGATGAGGTGTTGAAGACCCCTAATGCAATGCGCACAATGTTTGATAGTAGTCTAATAACCAATACGGGGGAGGATGATGGTATGTGTATAATTCATATTAAGAAATGTGTTAATAGCTTCATATTTACATTTGTGAAAGAATTGAAAATAATATAATTGTGCAGCTGGACTCATATCAGTCATTGACATGGTAGTTCAACAATATGGTAGTAACGATGCCCTTTTGACATCTCCATATCGTGTTGGTGGTGGTTCGAAGTATTGGTGGTCCGGTGATAGGGGAAAGCAAGTTGGCGAGCGAAGTCATATGCAAAGGAAAACAAAGTGCTCACGTAAGAAGAGGGAGGGGTATGTGGAGACTTGGCGGCCTTCGGAGTACAAGAAGTATAAAGCAAAACTTGTCACTTATTTGCGTAGTTGTTGTGAAGAAAGAGGGGATATGGTGTTGCTGGCTTGCTTGGGGAAAGAAGCAACACTTAGTACTTGCTCTTCTGTTTTGGACCCCGATGCAAGTGTTGATATCAACGTGTGTTCCTTATTCCTACGCATGTGTGTGAAAATATTTATATGCTTAATTTTGTAGTTATTGAAAACCACTAACTTGCAGTATATTTACAAATGCAGTATGTGACTGTGGCGGGTCTTTTGTATGGGAAGGTGTGGGAGCAACGATTCCCAGGGTGGAGTAGGCGGTTCATGATGGATCCTATGTTTGCGGTATGTGGCAAAAATTGGCAAAAATGAGTTCTTATAAAGTATTCATAATTCTGAATATGTTGTAAATTAGGTAGAAAATAAATAATATATTAATTGGAACATTAGGGTCTACTGAATACAAATCATGTTGTTTTCAAATTCGTGTGCTTGAGTTTGATAGTTGTTATACTGATTCGTATGCGGCGCTCATGTCTATCATATCTTGGTTCTCCAAGCATCTCTCGGGGACCCCGTCTACGAGGATTAGCCATGTATGTTTTTGACCTTTTTTTAATTTAATTAAGGATTTAAGTCAATCAATGTACATGAATGTTAATGTTGTTGTACTATTAATGATTCATTACTTGAATGTAGGTATTTGTACCCGTGCTGGAGAACAACCAATGATGGTGCGTTGCATACTCACCAAATCGCAAAGAGGTATTAGTGATGGACCCATGGCAAGTGAATGATGCGGGCCGGGTACGTTCCACGTGATTAGTCTTAATAAGCTGGTGAGTTATGTTTTGCATATTAACTATTATTACCTTGTAGTCATTTGTATTCCTATATATTCAGTGACTATATCGAAGTAAATAAAACAGGCGTCCGCTATGGACATGCTTTTCCAGTACGTGGATGAAAGTTGGGTTGTAGGAGGCCTCCACACATGGGATAAAGATATGCTGGATATCACAACGAAAGATGAAATGTAAGATTAATTGTAAACAATTTAAATTTTGTGCTATGGGTTTCGTGCGAGTTGTTGGAACGTGAATATGCTATATAACTTTGCTCATAACTTTGTTGAAATGGGATAAAGATGTCGTGAATATGGGTGTAGGTTCATTATAGCTGATTCAGGAGTGCAAATGTTGGTCGCTATTAAGGGGTGTGCAGATCGTTTTGTGGAGATGTTATTTATGGTAATGTTATTTGTATATTACATCACGTATAGTTCTTGTAAACGTAAATAGGTCGATTAAAATGTTATAATTTTGTAATTGCAGGATTCGATGGTGGAGGAGAGAAAAAGGGTTTTGTGCAAGGACATTATGTGTTCTGAAAATGATGCAAGGGAGGAAGTAATTAGTGCCATCAATGGGCTTAAGAGGAAGAAACTTTCAGACTGTAAAAATGTCGCATGAGAACAATATATTTTGTACTTAACATGATACGTGATACGTAATTTTTGTGGTGTACATATACTAACTAACTAACGATGCTAAGTTGATATAATCTTTTGAAGCGACAAATAGGTGATTCAATTCAATTCACATTAATACTCATTGAGGATTGAAGATTGTTGAGCACCTAATATCATAGTGCATTGAGGCTTTTTTGTAATGTACAAAATTGCCCAATTTTTGTAATGTAAATATTATATTTAGGAAAGTAATATTTTATAGGGAAAAAACATTGTTGGTGGGGGTAAAGTTGTTGGGCCATAATATGGCGAATTGATATGGCCATATATGCTGTAGAAGTTAAAATGTGGCATTGCATTTTATGAAAGGGCCCATGCATATATGTGTTATGTCACTAATGCTTGTGGATCTATTGAAAAGTATTATTTGTGGGGTAAAGTTGTTGGGCCATAATATTAGTGCGTTGGGACATATTTTGCAGTATTTTTCTTATATATAAGGTACCTTGAATTGAAAAAGCATATAAATATACATGTATGTAAATGCAAGTGACAACTTAAATGAGTTTTAAAGAAGGAATACAGGATAATTGCTCAACTATATAACATCAGATGTGTTAGTTGGGGTATATAATTCCAGCCCACTTATTATTGCCCTTTGAAGAAACAACAAAACTAGCTCTACCGGTAGTAGACATAACCAGAATCCCTCCAAATGAAGCTTCACTTTTCACAATACTAACAGCACGAAAATTGAAGTTTCGCAATATAACCCGCGTCATTGTTTCAGTTAATCTTGTCTCAGCCATTATGAAGATGTCTGGAGCGTGACAATCTAACAAATGTCGAAGCCTGCTAGGAAATGATTCCCTCGCCAAACCCCGACAATTCCATATCGCAATAGAGATGTGGGCCGTGGTTTGTTTCATCTTCCTTCGGGTGTCGTTTATGTGGTTGTTGTTGTTTATAAATGCGTCATGTTCAGCTTGTAGGATTAAGTTGAATACCCTGCCATCTCGCATGTCAACCGTGGACTGGATTATGTTAGCCATCACTTTGACCGCCATAGGGTTAGGTTGTATTATAGGGACCCTTACCAATTTGAAGTCATCGCTAAAACTTCGCATACCATCTGGTCCGAACCATGCATTTTTAATTGAAATATTTCCCTGTTAATTGGTAGCCTTATAGGAGCAAATATATCAATCAGGTGTGCAGCACTTAAGATGTCACTCAACTCTGAGTTTACCACTCCCCACGTAATGAACACTTTAAGTGCCTTCGGTAACATAGCAATGTCACTTATGTCTGGCATATTGAAAGGTTGTGCTATATCTTCCGACGTGAATTGGACGATATTGGACATCTTAAGAAACTTAGGATCTAAATCGGAGGCAATATACTCATTCAAATGAAATGCCTCCATTTTTAGGAACTTGTCGGAGGAGGTAGGTGTGTTGGCCCGTGTAAGTGTCTTAGGACCATAGGATTGGTCGGCTATTAGAAGTTGTAATTTTATTTTATTTTTTGTAAGGGATAGTTGTTGGCTAGCATGTAACGTAATTTGGGGCACATTGATCCCATACTCATTGTGCCCCTTGATAGCTTTTGTGAGTATGAACACCATAGGAGTGAATATTTTAGGGAGAAAAGGAAGGCATAAGGAATCTCAGGATTTATGTGGATAAAAGGATGTATGTTCTTCTACTTAGACCCCTTTTAATAGGAGGTGACTATCGGGCCCACAACCGTAGACTAATGTAATTTTAATTATCATGTTGCGATTATGGTATATAAAGTTAGTGAAACTCCGAACAATGTTTTTGTACAACGAACCCATGTTTGTGTAAGGGTAAGTTATGTTTTTCATAGTTACTCGTAGTAAAGGCTAGTTCATCTATGTTAAGCATCAAGCATTCCCAACTGCATAATTCCAAACATATTTCATAATATATTTCATTTTCATAACAAAATTTTCCATTACACATATGGTTACACACTTTCACAAGTAGTTAGTTCACATTACAATAATACCAAAAGTAACACTACTTTTTACTTACGAATAAGTTAGTACATATTTGAAACTAGATTTACTTTTCAATTCCACATTTCCATAAGAAATACTACTTTTTAGTTACCATTTTCCATGACATTACAAGTTCATAGGTTGAACACAGCCACACATGTTGTGCATTGGTTAAATGCAAGGCTGTGCGTATAATACCGCACCATCGTACACATTTTCCTCTTCTATTGTTGAAAGGGGATTCAGTTTCTTGTTGTCCAGCCATAAAGTAAAATTCTCCGGGGTTGAATCACGATCAATGACCCATGATTTGATTATAGCACTAACCTTGGAATCTGCCCTCACACGTTGTTGATCAATGTTTGGTGTGGATCTTAAGTCTTGTATAGTGAACACGCGCCATTCGGACCACGCTTCATGCCTCGGGTTTGCTGACAATCCAAAAAGATCTGGTCCCTTAATATATTTTGCAGTCAGCTTATTTCGGTGTCTTGTGAAAAAAAAAATAAACAAACTTTAATTAAATATGTACATACCTGTAAGTAGACTAGTACGACGTCGTGACCCTTAAAACCAACCATGAAAGGTGTTTTGTCATGGGAAATGTATCGATGATGGTAACAAAGCCATATATCATCGGGATTCACACCAGCTTTACGAGCATAATTCACGTAAACGTAATTAAATTTTTTATTCACTCCCATGACGTACTCAATCCCATGGTCATCTACTCCCCCACCTTTGACAATGAAGCTACACATAACCGGATGCCATCTACCGTCATATACACCACTGATTATGTCGCTTTGTGAGCTATCATTTGATTTATCTTCTTGCTCATCATCTAAATTTTCCATCCTTCTGAGAGAGGAGTTTTTGTAATATAATAGAAATTGTGTACTGTGATGTCTTATGAGAGGCCACCCATCCCTAAGATATTATAAAAATATATATATATATATATATATTACATTGCAATAAATGTTCTTCTTGTTGTAGGTTTAAGTATTATGACATTGTATTTAATGGTCCTTCATAGTTTTGCAGAAACATTTCTTAATGGCATAATAGTAAATTACAAAGTTATATCTTCAATTCACGTTTTCAATGTATGTAGTAGTTTAAAATAAATTTTAAATTTAAATCAAAAGTAACCAAATAATAACATCCAAAATACATCATTAATATATGATAAGCCACGAAAACAAGAAGTTGATGCAGTATAACACCAAATTTAACATACAAGCACAGTAATCAAATGTATTTAAATAACATAACTCCATCTACTAATCCTACAATGGTTGCTACAATGAGAATATTCTTTAACAGTCTTCTTGTTCTCTTCAACTCAGTCTGAATTCCTTTCAAGGTTGTACCCAATTCCGATGTTCGACAATCGTCACATATAGTAGGGCATCCATTGTTGGAATGAAGCCAAAGGAAAAATTTGCAATCTCTCTCCTACAAAATATATATGAGGATGATGGAAAGTTAATTAAATTCCCTAAATAAAGGATTATTATATTTTAAACATTACCGGCCAAAGGGGGGCAATCGTAGAACTTCCTTCCATAGTTTCTTCCGAATTTTGTCACACGGAGGACCGCAGGCACCCCATGGTTGCAATTCACCTAAACATTGGGGGAGATTTCGTGATGAGACCCAGATGCGAGGGAACCGATGGATCTTTCTGTTTGCGTTTTCCCTATAACCATATTTTCCAAATGAGTTTGGGGAGTGGATATTTGAATAAATTTTCCAAGTTAAGAAATGAACTTGAAATTTGAAAACATGAAGTTCACCCTATTTCAAATGTTATTTTAAACTAAAACAAATGAAGTTCAACATATGGGGGTATGTGGATAATTATATATACTCTTGTTTCCATCTTTTTATAAATGAATCAGTACCAAATAATTCACCCCCCAGTAGTTGACCATTTGATGGAATGTTTTCAACTAAAAGGGTTTCCAACTAGTTCACATAAACAAGTGTTCCAACTAATATAAGGGTTCAAAGACAAGGGATCCCCCATACATAAACAAGTGTTCCCGATGCATAAACAAGTGTTCAACTTACACAAACAAGTTGACATAAAAGTGTTCCCCATACATAAACTAATTGAAATGAATGAGCTAATGTGTGATTTAATTAAACCAAGGAGTTAATGAAATAACTAAAGAAAACACTTGAGTCAGTTATTATCAAATTCAATTGAACGAACGCGTTAATAATATAACTAAATAAAACACTTGAGTCAGTTATTATCAAATTCAATTGAACGAACGCGTTAATCATAGAACTAAATAAACCACTTTAGTAAGTTAGTATTAAAAAGAATTGAACGAAGTCGTTTATCAAATAATTAAATACAACGCTTTAGTAAGTTATTATCTAATTTAATTGAACGAACGCGTTAATCATATAACATTGGGTTAAAACACTTGAGTAAGTTATTCCTTAAATTCAGTTCAACGAAGGCGTTAATCATATAACTAAAGAAAACACTTGAGTCAGTTATTATCAAATTCAATTGAATGAACGCGTTAATCATATAACTAAAGAAATCACTTGAGTAAGTTATTATGTAATTGAATTGAACAAAGGCGTTAATCATATAACTAAATAAACCACTTGACAAAGTCATTATTAAATTGAATTGAACAAAGGTGTTAATCACATAATTAGATAAAGCACTTGACTAAGTTATATAAAATTCAAATAACGAAAGCGTTAATCATAGAACTAAATAATCACTTTAGTAAGTTATTATTAAAATGAATTGAACGAAGTCGTTTATCAAATAACTAAATAAAACACTTGAGTCAGTTATTATCAAATTCAATTGAACGAACGCGTTAATCACATAACTAGATAAAGCACTTGATTAAGTTATTATCAAATTCAAATGAACGAAAGCATTAATCATAGAACTAAATAATCACTTTAGTAAGTTATTATTAAATTGAATTGAACGAAGCCGTTATCAAATAACTAAATAAAACACTTGAGTCGGTTATTATCAAATTCAATTGAACGAACGAGTTAATCACATAACTAGATAAAGCACTTGACTAAGTTATTATCAAATTCAAATGAACGAAAGCGTTAATCATAGGACTAAATAATCACTTTAGTAAGTTATTATTAAATTGAATTGAACGAAGCCGTTTATCAAATAACTAAATAAAACACTTGAGTAAGTTATTATCAAATTCAATTGAACGAACGCGTTAATCATATAACTAAATAAACCACTTTAGTAAGCTAGTATTAAAAAGAATTGAACAAAGTCGTTTATCAAATAATTAAATACAACACTTTAGTAAGTTATTATCTAATTCAATTGAACGAACGCGTTAATCATATAACTAAAGAAAATACTTGAGTACGTTATTCTATAAATTCGGTTCAATGAAGGCGTTAATCATATAACTACATAAAGCACTTGAGTAAGTTATTATGTAATTCATTTGACCGAAGGCGTTAATCATATAACTAGAGAAAACACTTGAGTACTCAAATCTATTAAATTGATTTGAGTAAAGGCGTTAATCAAATAACTAAATAAAACACTTGAGTAAGTTATTAAATAGAAAACTTCAATAAGTAATTATCTAAATTTCAAAAAAACTTCACTACACTTGCAAAAGTTATTACACAAAACAATTGCATAAGTTATTACTACACTTGATCAATTGAATGAAGGATGTAATGAAATTACTAAGTAAGTTATTACTACACTTGAGTAAGTTATTATGTAATTGAATAAGGATTAAAATTAAATACATGATGGGTTTAAGCAAGTTATGTATATTGAGGAATTAATAAAAAAACTTAAAAGCACATAACATCATACTATATTTCGTGTATTCTATTAAAAAAAGTCAAGTATATTTCACTTCTCATAAGTAGTAACCAAAAATAGTATTGAAATCCATGATGGCACCTTAAAAACTTATTGTACAAAGGTTGACTAAATTTCACTTTGTTTAACATAGACAGTCAGACTTCCATTCTCCAACATTAGAAACAAACAAAGAACTCTTTTCCACAATCCACAACATAACCTTACAAACAACCAAAGCCTTTTCACCTCCCCTGTTTTCAACGACAAGTTCAATTCCATTGATCAAACCAACATGGATGTTGAAGAAGATGAAATTCCACTGCAAGAACCAACAATGAACCCACCACATGGTTGGGAATATTTTGAACATCTAAATTTGGCCATTTATGCTAAACTGGCCAAAATAAGAGGACTTGAGATGTACTTCCACCAATGGGAGTATCATTGTTACCATGGTTGGTACGGAGAAACGGATGTGGACCCGTCTACGCTAAGGGATTTGATAAAAAATCCGAAAAAGGATTTGTCAAACTCACCTATGTTTGATGCTTTGTTCATGACGAAAAATGGCATCACAGATGTTGGTTATCTCCTCAACAAGTTGGATTTGGTCCAACTCCCCAATGTGTTTCAAGTGTTATTTGATTGGAGCTTGGAGAAATTAGATGAAGCTGATTCGAAGAAGATAATTCCCGACTTTGCCATCCCAATCATTGTCCATAAGCCATCAATCCCAACTCAGGGGAAGATAAATATATTCAGGGGGTCACAGGTGCAGATTGTGATGGGGTCGTACACCGATGGGGTGCATGTCATGCACGTACTAAAACCATTGTCAAGGATAAGTATGTATTTGTAATATCCTAAAAATTTAAACATGCTTAATTAGCCAACTAGTTGTTGTTAATTATGTTATCAATGAAATTCTAATTAAACTATTATAAGCTATTAAGGTATTTTATTTCTAAAATAAATAAAAGAGAAGAATGTAATTTTTATTAAGTAGTTATGAATTATAATTAGCTTAACAAGTAAGTAATTAAAAATCACAATATGCATAACTTCTCTTTTAATATGAATTATCCAAAGTGAAATTATTTTAGTTTAATAATAATAATAGAAAAAGAAAGAAGAAGAATAATGGAATTAGATGGATAAGTTTAAGCCAAAAAATTTGACTTTCTTTTCCCACCTTCTTCTTCCTTATTCTACCTTCCTTCTTCTTCCTTCCACCTTCTTCTACATTCCTCCTCTTACATGGCAAACCAAGGTGCATTTCTTTTCTCTTCCAACCAATCAAGTGCTGCCACCATCAAACCCAAGAGAAGAATTCTCATCAAAATTCTCTTCCATCCATTGTTATCTTCAAAGCTTTCTAGAAGCTTGCCAATGGCTATAAATAGCCATGTCCACCAAGCATCACACCACACCACTCTCTCCTTCTCCTCTGTTTTTAGGCTGCCGCCGACCACCGCCGCATCACCGGTGCGCCACCCCGCTTCGACCACCGCCGGCAACTGCCGCTGCAGCTCGTGGCCCTGCTTCCCTTTCTTCCTTTTTCTCTCGTGCCCCTTGCGCTGCTGCCCAGCTCACCGGAGCACCACCCCTCGAACCAAGCGCTCGCGTCGCGCCAACGCCGCTTCTCGCTACCGACCACCGTCGCCGTTCGCCGGAGCCGGCTCCACTCCTCTCGCTCCTCGTGCTCTTAGTAGCAGAGGTATAAATTCCCTCTTGTTTCTTCATTTCATTTTCCTTTGGATTTCAGATTTTAAAGTTCACAAATACAAGCCCAATTAAACCCTTTGATGATTAGTTTAAGTTTGGGCCTAAAGAAAACTGATTCACTTAGTTTAACAAACTTGGTTAATTTGTTGGGCTAAAAAGATGTTTGAACTTATTTTATGGACTGATTTGGTTAGTTTAATTAAACCACTTAACTTGACTCCTAAAAACTATTATTGGGTTATATTTCATGATTACTAAACTAGTTGAGTTGTTTAAAACTAATAAGCTTGCTATTTATATTATGAGTTTAAGTTATGATTACTCCACTAATCCTTAAGTTTACTTATAATAACAAGATAGCTTAATTTATTAGTTTTAAGTAATTAAATAATATTAAAATAATATTAATGGTTATAGTATAGCAATAAACTTAATTAATTTAATGATAGACAATTAATGGTTGATTAACTATGAACTCTTATAATATGTGTAATTGTAAGTATAATGTTTCGATAATTCTAAAAGTATAACTAAAGGAGTTATTCCACCTAATTAGTTATTAAAGAGTCACCTTAAGAAGTTATTAACGACTAAGTTAATAATGACCTTTGCCGAGACCTTTATGACAAAATAATGAACGCTATGACCTTTATGAGCGCTAACTAATATTTAGGCTTAAAAGCTAAATAACAAAACGTTCATTAATAAAATTATTCTTGAATAGATTAAGGAAGATAAAGGATATTACAAGCCTCCCAGGCTATCAAGGTTATTAGCAGGAATTCGGGTAACGTCTACTTGCTAGCACTCGCACTCCCTTTCCAAACTATGTTTTATGATGTTTTATACGATGTTTATGCTATGTTATTTATGGTGTGCGGGATATGAAATGTTTGCTATGTAAATGATGTTTATTAAATGATTTAATGCTACGAAGTATGATGATTTTGATGTTATGAACGAAGTATGATGATTTTGATGTTATGAAATAATGACGTTATGGAAGCAAGACGATGTTTTGTTATGAATGCAAAGAAAAGAATATGATATATCATGGTGATTATGAATATACTTAAAGGTTATGAAACATGATAAATTCAAGTGAAAGACGGTTCTTGGCGGTGATACGTTATCCCGGGTCGTGCATGTACCTTTCGGCGGTTTAGCCACCTTCGTCTATGGGGCATATGTCCATGGGTGGTTCCGTGTTATGTTTTGGGTTATATACCACCATCACGTAATGTGGGGGCTAAAGTCCTCGGGTGGTAGCCTTCCGTTTATGAAAATGAAAATCGGGTCTTGCACGTACCTTCCGGCGGGTCAGTCACCTTCTACATATTGGGGTGATTCCGTGTTATGTTTTGGGCATTATGAACCACCTTCTGAAATGTGGGGGCCAAGGTCCTCGGGTGGTAGCCTTCCGTTTACGAAAATGAAAAATGGGGAGACATCCCTTCCGTTGTACTAGCCAAGTTACCAAAGTAAAAGATATATGATGATGAACATGACAAAGAGTGATGATAATGTTTTATGATTATGATTTAATGGCTATGTTTACGAAATAGTTTTACTATTTCTTTTCTCCCTGTTTGCAACTAAAATAAGTTGAAATGCTTTTACGATGTTAGGGTAGTATGTTACTGAGCCTCGGCTCATGACGTTTTGTTTTATGTTTTAGGTATTGAAGAACGATTCTGATATGGCTATTATAAAGAGATGTGTTGAGGAGACTATGTATGATCCTATGAGGTTTAGAATATTTTGTATGATAGATGAACAAGTATTGTTTTATGATGAGCAAATGTATAGATGAATTATCATTTTAGACTATTATATTATAAGTGGGCCCTAACCCACAGGCTTAAGCTATGATTCCGCTGACGATTAAGGTTATGTATTTCCGGGGCGTTACAGAATGGTATCAGAGCTGAAACCTAGCCGGAAGTGTGGAGTCTTAGACTTTGCATCGCCTAGGTATGATCCTTTGGGTATTTAGACGTTGAGAAAGTTGAGGATTATGTGGGCTATTAGAAGTTAAGAAATAAGAATTCAAACTTATGATCTTTTGAGGATAATATTTGGTGATTGGTAACCTTAAGTTTTGGGTTAGTAAAATCTAAGCAATAAGATACTGAATGGAAAATTATGAGATTCTTACTTGGTATGAATTATGTAAAATGTTCGATGATTGAATGGCTCAAGGATATACTGATGACTATTTGAGTAATATGGACCGAGGATTTGTGAATGATCATTTGAGGCATGAGTGGTTACATTTGATGTTTGAGGTAAGACATAAAAGGTGTTAATGAAATAAGGTAATGAGTGTTTAGAGATTTTATGACGATTAGGAATATAATACTTTGGATGATAAAAAGGAATTCTGAATATCTAAAGTTAATGGTATGGTGGAGATTATCCAATTATTTAATGACGTGATACTTATTTTGGGATTGAATTTTATATGCCGATTTCGAGATTCGAAAATTTACAAGGAATTAGGATTTCTACTTGAGGAGTTAGAGAGTACTTGATAGTACTTGATCTTAAGGATTTGAGTTTTTGAAAAGTTGAGTACGTCATAATGTATATTGGATGTTATGGTTGGTGTTATGGCTTTTAGGCAATGTGAAGCATTGATTGAAGAAGTTAGACAAATATATATCTTGAAGGAATAGGAGTGTGCTACTTGGAGATGTAATAGCTACATGGAGTGTGATTAGGAAGTAAGCATATGGTCGTCAATAGAAAACTGAATTTGGAGAAGTAAGTGTTTGACCTTCTTTGAAAGACTTCAGGCAAGAAACCTTTTTGTTTGAGAATTTATTATAAATGTCTTATTAGTATGGTCATTGATATAATGTGTAATAGATGAATTCAAGTGATAGAATCTTGAGCAATTAAGAGCTTGAACACTTGATGTTAATTATGTAAGAAACTTGGTTAGGAATACGTTATGATTGATTGGGAAGGTAAATGTTTTTAACTTTGGGGCTATGATGATGATATTGGTTTTATGTGACGACTGAAATTGAGGATGGATAAATAATGAATTTAGCAGTTTTGTGAATACCTTATCAGATGATATTGTCATTTTAGAGACAGGTTCAAAATGTGATGCTCATAAATGTCCAATGACGATCATATTATAGAAGGAGAATGAATAAGCTATATACATAGCACGATTAAAACTCTTCAAATGGTTATGAGAGAGGAGTAGATTGATGTATTAAAGGCAAGTTAGCTTAATGAATTTGGGTTTAGGCTTTCTAGTAAACTGGCGGACCACGTATGATATTATGTTTTTGGATATTTGAAGTCATGAGGATTCCAAATATATAATGAAATGTAATTATGTGAATGATGAGAATTAGAGAGAAAGAAACTAATGACGTGAGTCCACATGAGCGGGAAGAGCATACGTAATGCAACAGACTGAAGCTAATGACGTCTTCTTTAATCCCTCTCCTACTATTTAAAAAGTATGGTTGGACGTGGATTGATGAACTCGATGTGCGTACGACTGTTGTTGGTTTTAACTAATAATGATCAGGATACCTGCATTTGTTTGCTTGAAGGACTTATAATTATGTGTGCGTACTACTTACTACTATGTATATGTGTTATGCACTTATATGTGAATGTGAAAGACTTTACTCGGCACTTGACTATGTTATTTAAGTTTCGAGGACGAAACTTTTTATAAGGGGGTGAGAATGTAATATCCTAAAAATTTAAACATGCTTAATTAGCCAACTAGTTGTTGTTAATTATGTTATCAATGAAATTCTAATTAAACTATTATAAGCTATTAAGGTATTTTATTTCTAAAATAAATAAAAGAGAAGAATGTAATTTTTATTAAGTAGTTATGAATTATAATTAGCTTAACAAGTAAGTAATTAAAAATCACAATATGCATAACTTCTCTTTTAATATGAATTATCCAAAGTGAAATTATTTTAGTTTAATAATAATAATAGAAAAAGAAAGAAGAAGAATAATGGAATTAGATGGATAAGTTTAAGCCAAAAAATTTGACTTTCTTTTCCCACCTTCTTCTTCCTTATTCTACCTTCCTTCTTCTTCCTTCCACCTTCTTCTACATTCCTCCTCTTACATGGCAAACCAAGGTGCATTTCTTTTCTCTTCCAACCAATCAAGTGTTTGCCACCATCAAACCCAAGAGAAGAATTCTCATCAAAATTCTCTTCCATCCATTGTTATCTTCAAAGCTTTCTAGAAGCTTGCCAATGGCTATAAATAGCCATGTCCACCAAGCATCACACCACACCACTCTCTCCTTCTCCCCTCGTTTTTAGGTTGCCGCCGACCACCGCCGCATCACCGGTGCGCCACCCGCTCGACCACCGCCGGCAACCCGCCGCAGCGGCTCGTGGCCCCTGCTTCCTTTCTTCCTTTTTCTCTCGTGCTTGCTTTGCTGCCGCTTGACTCACGGAGCACCACCCCTCGAACCAACCGCTCGCGTCGCGCCAACGCCGCTTCTCGCTACCGACCACCGTCGCCGTTCGCCGGAGCCGGCTCCACTCCTCTCGCTCCTCGTTGCTCTTAGTAGCAGAGGTATAAATTCCCTCTTGTTTCTTCATTTCATTTTCCTTTGGATTTCAGATTTTAAAGTTCACAAATACAAGCCCAATTAAACCCTTTGATGATTAGTTTAAGTTTGGGCCTAAAGAAAACTGATTCACTTAGTTTAACAAACTTGGTTAATTTGTTGGGCTAAAAAGATGTTTGAACTTATTTTATGGACTGATTTGGTTAGTTTAATTAAACCACTTAACTTGACTCCTAAAAACTATTATTGGGTTATATTTCATGATTACTAAACTAGTTGAGTTGTTTAAAACTAATAAGCTTGCTATTTATATTATGAGTTTAAGTTATGATTACTCCACTAATCCTTAAGTTTACTTATAATAACAAGATAGCTTAATTTATTAGTTTTAAGTAATTAAATAATATTAAAATAATATTAATGGTTATAGTATAGCAATAAACTTAATTAATTTAATGATAGACAATTAATGGTTGATTAACTATGAACTCTTATAATATGTGTAATTGTAAGTATAATGTTTCGATAATTCTAAAAGTATAACTAAAGGAGTTATTCCACCTAATTAGTTATTAAAGAGTCACCTTAAGAAGTTATTAACGACTAAGTTAATAATGACCTTTGCCGAGACCTTTATGACAAAATAATGAACGCTATGACCTTTATGAGCGCTAACTAATATTTAGGCTTAAAAGCTAAATAACAAAACGTTCATTAATAAAATTATTCTTGAATAGATTAAGGAAGATAAAGGATATTACAAGCCTCCCCCGGCTATCAAGGTTATTAAGCAGGAATTCAGGTAACGTCTACTGCTAGCACTCGCACTCCCTTTCCAAACTATGTTTTATGATGTTTTATACGATGTTTATGCTATGTTATTTATGGTGTGCGGGATATGAAATGTTTGCTATGTAAATGATGTTTATTAAATGATTTAATGCTACGAAGTATGATGATTTTGATGTTATGAACGAAGTATGATGATTTTGATGTTATGAAATAATGACGTTATGGAAGCAAGACGATGTTTTGTTATGAATGCAAAGAAAAGAATATGATATATCATGGTGATTATGAATATACTTAAAGGTTATGAAACATGATAAATTCAAGTGAAAGACGGTTCTTGGCAGTATTCTGTTATCCGGGTCGTGCATGTACCTTCGGCGGTTTAGCCACCTTCGTCTATGGGGCATATGTCCATGGGTGGTTCCGTGTTATGTTTTGGGTTATATACCACCATCTGTAATGTGGGGGCTAAAGTCCTCGGGTGGTAGCCTTCCGTTTATGAAAATGAAAATCGGGTCTTGCACGTACCTTCCGGCGGGTCAGTCACCTTCTACATATTGGGGTGATTCCGTGTTATGTTTTGGGCATTATGAACCACCTTCTGAAATGTGGGGGCCAAGGTCCTCGGGTGGTAGCCTTCCGTTTACGAAAATGAAAAATGGGGAGACATCCCTTCCGTTGTACTAGCCAAGTTACCAAAGTAAAAGATATATGATGATGAACATGACAAAGAGTGATGATAATGTTTTATGATTATGATTTAATGGCTATGTTTACGAAATAGTTTTACTATTTCTTTTCTCCCTGTTTGCAACTAAAATAAGTTGAAATGCTTTTACGATGTTAGGGTAGTATGTTACTGAGCCTCGGCTCATGACGTTTTGTTTTATGTTTTAGGTATTGAAGAACAGTTACAGTATGGCTATTATAAAGAGATGTGTTGAGGAGACTATGTATGATCCTATGAGGTTTAGAATATTTTGTATGATAGATGAACAAGTATTGTTTTATGATGAGCAAATGTATAGATGAATTATCATTTTAGACTATTATATTATAAGTGGGCCCTAACCCACAGGCTTAAGCTATGATTCCGCTGACGATTAAGGTTATGTATTTTCGGGGCGTTACAGTATTTGTCTGGCTTTGAACGGGTGAACAGGAAGTAAAACTTGAGGTTCAATTTGATTCGTATGATTGGAGGTGTCCATCAAAGAGCATTATTTGCACCACATACTTGTATAATGTATTGGAATTGTAGAAATGCGGCAAGACCTTCTTTTGTCGAAAATTTCTGGACTCTTTTGGGCATACTCCAACTCGATGTTTTAGTTTTACTTGAAGTTGGGCCATTGTTGAGGGTCTTGGGAGGACCAACGGTGTAGTTCTTATGTGGCACGATAGGAAATTGGAGGTCACCTTAACTGGGCATGTTCCTGGAGAGAAGGCAAGGTTGCATGCATATATAATGGTTAGTATAAATTGTAACTCAATATTACCATTGTTAACTTCTATTACTTACTAATTTTAATTGTTGTTATTACGGCGAAAAACCGTAAATTCCTATAAGGAGGAGGTTCTATGCGCCATGACGTCCACAATGCACCATCAACATTTTGTGAACTATGCGAATGAAGTTGTTAATCTTTTGGATTTTTTGGTCATTACAATGAAGTGATGGAATTTTTTTGGATGTTTTCAAAGTTAGTATGCGAATCATGTTTTCAAAGTTAGTATGCGAATCATGCTGTAAAAGTTATCCTTATTTACGTGAACTAACAAATTTTGGTGAATTAACATATAATTATATGTTATCCTTATATGTATATTTCCTTTATTGTATGGCAAAACCTTATTGGTTTATTAAATTTCGTTCGTCCTTATAATTAGATTTCTTTTATTGTATCGCAATAACCATATTGATTTAGTGTAGCTCAAAAAACACTTGAAATTTCTTCCTTTATTCACAAAAACTGGTTGATAACTTCACATACAAAGTTTTAGCTTCATAAACACAGTACAAAACTACACAACACGGGTTTGTAAGACACAAACACGGATTGGTTGTACATAAACCCGTAAAACTGTAAGGCATATCGATATTACTTTTGCAAAACCAAGTAATAATAAGTGATCGAAATATAATAATTCAAGTCCAACAGTAATGTACTCGTAAACGACAATGTTGTTCGACCCATCCGTAGAAACCCATCCAAACCACCCACATTTTAAGTACCGCATGCTATCTTACTTAAATGTTCATATCTTGTGTCACGCACCACCATAAAAAAAATTATCAGTCCAAAGGACAAACTTGAACTCAATTTGTAGTTCTGTTTCAATTTTCTATTTCAAACTTTGTTTTTCTATTGTCCATCGTAATGTATATAATAAGTAATTTACTACTCCATATGTGATGACCTGAAAATAATCTTAACTTACTCATACTAATAACCCTTATCTGATCTTTTTTTAATTCCTTATTAATGTTGTTTTTTAAAACCCATTGTTGTCCTTTCCTTGGCAAAGAATAGACCTACCTAAATAACACTCATACTAATCTTAAGTAGGCCAAATCGACATGTTTAACTTTAAATAATCCTCTATTAATTTAAGGTTATGTGAACATTTTTCAATAACTTTTTCATGTTCTATTTTTTAATAACCTTTGACGTCATTTCCTTTGCAAATAATCCGCCTACCTAAATAACTAAATTACTAAATAACACTCATAAATATATAACATTTTCACACAGATAATATTGATTGTGAATAATTGCATTATTTTATTTGTAGTACAACTTTTCATTAATGCTACACCTAATGAAATCCAATCCATCAGATTTTAAAATATTTACTTTAACCAAAATCATCATTACATATCCTAGGCGCATAGGGGGTGGCAGATAAAAGCTCTAGACTTGACATTCCAAGCCACAACAGCAGGTGGACTATTCCATCCAACTGGGTTCATGTCATAGTCCCAGTGGGAACACGCAAACTAATTAAAAAAATAGAGCCCAATTTGGGGTAAATTTCCGGATACTTCCCAAACCTCTACTACAAAAAATTATAATCAAATTCGAACCCTTCTCCATTCCCTCAACATTAAGCCCAATTACAAATAACTGGGTCTCAAATTATGTTTCACCATATTTCCATCGCCCCACATATTTAATTTTCCAAAGTCAATTAATGGAATTTTTACCCACCCCCTTTCAACTTTGAGATCAATGGAACAAAAAAAGTAAAATGAATTACGAAATGCAAGGAACGAAGTCAATTAACCCGTCGAAGTGAAATATCTTCTTTTAAAAGGCCCATGGTTTAATTTACATGAACAAGTGGTTTGTATTTCACCGATATGGTTATGAATAAAAATAACAAGTATGAACGACTCATAAACAAGTGTTCATGGAACAAAAACAAAAGGATTGGCCTTTCAAATCACAACATTGAACTTCAATCCACCTACGTAAAAGGCCCAAGAAATGCTTTACATCAACTATGGTACCATGCACATTGTATATGGCATGGACACGCAAGTTAAAAACTAAATCGATAATCTAAGGATTTAAATATCAACAAAGATAAAAGAGATATGTAGGAGATGTTAATGATATGTAAGTTAGTTCTTATTTATATTGAGCGGCCACCCCGGCGGAGTGATAATTTTACAAACATCGTGACAGGGAGGATCAATTGTTTAAGTTAAAGTCGGAGAACAACATACATGGTATCAAGTATTCGTTAACCCTGAACTTCAATATTTAGTAATCGAGTAAAAAACTAAATCCATAATCTAAGGATTTATATATCAACAAAGATAAAATAGATATGTAGGAGATGTTAATGATATGTAAGTTAGTTCTTATTTATATTGAGCGGCCACCCCGACGGAGTGATAATTTTGCAAAGATCGTGGCATGGAGGATCAATTGTTTAAGTTAAAGTCGGAGAACAACATATATGGTATCAAGTATTCGTTAACTCTAAACTTCAATGTTTAGTAATCGAGTAAAAAACAAAATCGATAATCTAAGGATTTATATATCAACAAAGATAAAATAGATATTGTTATTTCACTAGGAACTCTACAAGAGGGGGGGTGAATTGTAGTGTGGAACTTATTGCTCAAATGATGCGGAATTTAAAACATAAGCAATAAGGAACTGAAAGTGCAAGAGAGATTTTTACGTGAAAACTCATTGTCTCAATACGAGAAGAAAAACCACGACCTCCTCGGGATTTTTACGTGGAAACCTCCTCTATTTCAACCTATTACATACGCAAGTTCCACTCGGAACTCCAACTCTCTCACAATCTCCACTATATACTCTAGACTTAACTCTAAGTCTTTCAAGAGTTCCCACAACTCTTTACAAAAGGTTTACTCAAACCCTTCACCCCTAGATAGACTTCACCCCAAGTCTACGCATAAACAACAAGAACTTACCCAAGTTCCTTACTCGAACTTAATACAAGAATTCACTCAAACTCTTCACCAAGTCCCCATTACAAGAGTTCACTCAAACCCTTTAACCCAAACTCAAATACAGACACTTGATAATTTGGTTTAAGTCTAGTATGTAGAAACTGAAGAACTGTAATGGAACATAGCACTCATAGGAACTTGAAACTCATAGGAACTGACTCAAAACGAGGAATAGAAAATATAAATCTTTTGTAACATTATTCCTTAAGCCAAACCTTATGGAATGACACAAGTCAGACACTATGTAATGACACCAGTCAGACAATTTGAAACTTGAATTTGACGTTCTATTTATAGTTGAATTTGTTCTGAATACTCCTTCAGTAACTTCCCACTACTTAGACCACTAACTCCATGTTTCCATTATGTTTATTTTTTGGTAACAAAGAAACCACTAACTCCACTAACTTAATTTGAACGCGTGTACAGTAAACGTGGGTTGTAGAACTTGGAAAATAAGTAAATTATTGAACGTGTACTTGGAAATCAATTTATTAATTTTATTTTAATTAAAACCGAAAACTAAAATACCTTTTCTTTTATTAAAAGATTTTTCACAAATTAAATCCCTTATTTTTAGTTGACCGAAAATATAAAAGATAAAATCTTTTCTAAAAACGATAAAATCTAAATAAAATCTTTTCCTAAACTAACTTCCTAATTAATAGGATCTAAGTCTAACTAACTAGGAAACAAAAAAGACTTACTCTTTAAACTATCAGACTACACGTTCAGTTTATAGAATTACTTTGTTGTTCCTAAGACTGTTTCTAGGTGTGTTCCCAATCAGTGTTCCTAAGACTGAATACATGAGTTCCAGTTCGTACAGGAACTCGCGTCTACAAGTTCCTGCACTAACAAAAACTCATTGTACGTATTATAAATCTAGGCTTTTTATTTTCCAAAAACTGATAAGATAAAATATAAATAAAAGATATTAAAATCAGAATCCTAAATTAAAATCGATTTTATTTAAAACTATTTTATTTAAAACTTATCCTTTATTTAAAAACTAAATCTTATCCTAAAACAACTAATACATATTATCTAAAAATAATTAACCAAGTAGAGATTTATTGAGAAACAAACTCTAAATAAATTCCTATAGATTAAGATAATAACATGCATCAGTCTTATTGACTCTTAAACACTTTTGACTCTAAGTTCCACGAGTTCCTTTTGACCTTACGAGTTCCTTTTGACCTTGTTCCATTACCTTTCACGTTTCCACATACTTACATAAATCCTAGAAAATAAACTCATATGTTCTGCTTTCATGCTCCATGCTGCTCCAACTCAAGAACCGCATGTTGATAGCTCCACCTCTGGAACTTCGATGTGCTAGTTCCTTTAAGGAACTTCACACTCATAGTTCCTGCTCAGGAACTTCTTGTTTCAACTCAAACGTCATGTTGCTTGCTCCCACTCGAGAACCGCTCCGAACTTCATGTTCAATGTTCCTCTTAGGATGTACCTAGGAACCGCTCTGTTTGTGCTCCTTATAGGAACTTTTTTAGTTAGGAACTTCACTTGTTGGAAGTCCTTCATGATGTGATATATTCAACCTTCCATGACTTGTTTCATGTTAATGTAATATGCACATCTCAAACACACATGTTAGTTAGATAATCATCATTTGTTTACAATCATCAAAACACTACATGACTCAACAGATATGTAGGAGATGTTAATGATATGTAAGTTAGTTCTTATTTATATTGAGCGGCCACCCCGGCGGAGTGATAATTTTGCAAAGATCGTGGCATGAAGGATCAATTGTTTAAGTTAAAGTCGGAGAACAACATATATGGTATCAAGTATTCGTTAACCCTAAACTTCAATATTTAGTAATCGAGTAAAAAACTAAATCGATAATCTAAGGATTTATATATCAACAAAGATAAAAGAGATATGTAGGAGATGTTAATGATATGTAAGTTAGTTCTTATTTATATTGAGCGGCCACCCCGGTGGAGTGATAATTTTACAAAGATTGTGGCATGGAGGATCAATTGTTTAAGTTAAAGTCGGAGAACAACATATATGGTGCACCACGTTTTTTTTACCCTTAATTGCTATGTTTACGAATGGAGTTAAAAACTAAATCAGTAACTTAAGGAATTACATATCAATAAAGATTAGGAGATAAAACAATAACCTAAGGGATCACATGTTAATAAAGATTAGGAGATAAACAATAACCTAAGGGATTACATGTTAATAAAGATTAGGAGATAAACAATAACCTAAGGGGTTACATGTTATTAAACATTAGGATATAAATCAATAACCTAATGTTGCACAAAATACATGTTTATGCAAATACTATATTTATTAATAATTATTAACGTAACAACGTTTCAGATACATACATAAAAATGCATGCATAGTAAGAGTGTTTTATTTGAAATAAATAAGTGTTTGTATCAACTAAATATGGGTTTGCGTAACTGTTACATGTGTTTGGGTTTCACTAACATAGGTTTGTATTACACAAACAAGGGTACATACACGTATCTTCCCTTTCAGATTTCCCCCCATGTTCAAAAGACAATAATAAATAATTGTAAATAATACTTTTAATTGAACTGCAACTAAGTTTACGTACCCACATGGTTTCATAAGACCAAGATTACTTTACTATTTCACTAATCCTCCTCCATTTAACATCTTCTCCAACCACTCTTCTCCTCCTTCATCCTTTTCAACCAAAAAATGGAAATGGAAATTGACCAACAAGAAGCTTTGCAACAACCTACGAGGGACCCACCCATCGGTTGGAACTATGTTGAACACCCCAACTTGGTCGTTTATGCCGCGATAAGCCCAATTAGAGGCCCGAAGTTTTACTTCCACCAATGGGAGTACCATTGGTATCATGGATGGTACGGGGAGGTGGACGCTTCCGAGACAACTCTTAGAGACTTGATAAAAACTCCCAGCATGGATTTATCAAATAATCAAATGTTTGATGCATTGTTCATGGTTAAGAATGGCATAACTGAAGTTGGGTATCTCCCGAACCGAATGGATTTAATCCAACTGCCAGAGGTGTTTCACATTCTATTTGATTGGAGTTTGGGTAAATTGGAGGAAGATGAGTCAAAGAAAATCATTCCCGACTTTGCGATTCCTTTTATCGCACCAAAACCGTCCCTTCCGAAGAGTGGGCATATAAATATTTTCAGAGGTGACAAAGTTCAGATTGCAATAGGGTCCTACACTGATGGTGTGCATATCATGCACGTACTGAATCCATTGTCGAGGTTAAGCATGTCTTTTTCAAGCATGAATCGAGTTAAGGATAAGAAAGCCTTAATATTCCATCTTATTCGTATGATTGGAGATGTCCATCGTTCCACCATGTTTGCACCACATACTTGTATTATGTACTTCGGAATTGTAGAAATGCAAAGAAGACCGTCTTTTGTCAAGAATTTATGGACTCTTGTCGGCATACACCAACCCGATGTTGTGGTATTGCTTAAAGTAAGACTCAATCATAGTGAGTTTGATGAACTTTATCCAAAAATCGGTACAGCTATGAGCTGGGTCCTCGTTGACGGTGCAGGGAGATGCAATGGTGTGGTCCTAATGTGGCACAATAGAAAGATACAAGTGGACTTAACTGGTCATGTCCCCGGTGAGAAGGCGAGGCTCCATGCATATGTGATGGTAAGTGTCACTTGTTACAAAAAATTTAATGTTCTTAAATTCAACTTGTATGAATCATACATTAACATAATTATGAAGTTATTTTTTGCACGCTAAATCACAAGTTCAACCAATAAGAACAAGGAGGAGGATGTATGGAACTTGAAGGGATGAGGGATGGACTTAAGTAAGGAAGGGGGTGGATATTTTGGATCTTTTTTTGTGACGAGAACAATTCATGTTATGTTTCTGTGAATATTTTTGTGACAAGTATGTGTCAATTTTTTTTTGGAGGGACAAGTATGTCTCTTTATTATGGTTTAAGTAATTAATATGTTAGGATGTAATTAAGCTTCTAAATATATTATATTAATTTCCTTTGCCTAAACCCCATTTTTTTTTGGTAGCTTAACTTTAACCCATGCTTATATGGGATTTACATTAGGTGAACTATAAGCAAAAGTTGAACATTATAAACAATAGTTGGTGGTACAAAAACAAGTGTTTCCATTACAAAACAGGTTTCCAACCCATGTAAACATAGGTCCACCTCTTCTAAACAGGGTTTGAACAAGTCAAGGATAACGACCTTTAATGCACTTAATTACCAACAAAAATATACCATAAATAATTCGGGATAATTAATACTAAAGTAGAGCGTAACAAATTTATGAAAAACAATTTCTGGCAACACCGACAAATATATATTTCACCAAAACTGAATCATACGCCACAGATCACCATATTTGGATCGGACTCCGTTTAAAAAGTCCGACTCGGAATTGGAGTACGGTCGGAGTGGGATCGGGAAAAATCCGACTCATGCCACCCGACTCCAACTTTGAGGCAATTAATCTCTATTTTATAAACATTAATGTATTAAGTATGTATACTCTAACTTTGATTTATCTTTCAACACAATTGGTCTTATTTTATATTAATATTATTTTATGTATGCTATATATAATGCATATGGAAAAAGATATATATATATAGCTATTATCTAGACACAATACACATATCATGTCATGTCATTTATAATATTAAATTTTTGTTACTTATATACTTTGGAAGATTTTTAACTACCATTTAAAATATATACAAGTTTTTTTTATAATATAAAACTGTGTAAATATAAAAAAAGTCGGAGTCGGATGCTCGGATTTTAAGGCCCTGTTCTTTTGGACTTAATGATACGGCGAATCGAGCCGAATCGGGCGGCGTCAATTGAACCGAAAAAATGTGAGAGGAAACAAACTGAATTGAACTAAACTGAAATTAACTGAACTGAATTGAACTAAACTGAACTGAACTGAATGAAAATTGTGAGAGGAAACTAACTGAATTAAACTAAACTGAAATTAACAAAACTGAACTGAAAATTAGTCCAAAAAAACAGAGCCTAAGTTGGATCGGATTCGAATTACCACATTTGGATTAGGAATATCATAGTGATATGAGATTTTGCTACGTTTGTCTCATTTTATTTTATTTAAATTAAACTTTTAATAATTTAATAAATGTTATAATTAAACATATTAAGATTTATAACTCCATCGACAACCGTGCAACTATTATAACGACATCATCTTCTTTCATTTACATTTTTACTATTATTAAACCCAGAAAGGGATTTCATAATTTCACCATTTTTTAATGTTTGCATTAAATCATTACTGAACTTCCTCCAAAATTGTAAGTAAAAGATATTTGACCTTCAATTGGAGCAGATTTGTGCAGCAAATAACATCATTTGCAATCTATATTACACGTTTTAGGCTAAGGTGGCTGATTTAATTAGATGGACATGACATTAGCGTGTTGCAGGTGGCAAGCTGGCCTAAATTCATCGGGAATATGCAAATGTAAAAACGTAAACCTTTAAATTGTGATTGGAAATTACCTGGAACTTTCCCATTCTTTCCCACCTTTTTTTTAGGAAAATTCTACGTGGTGGCCCTTAGTTTTGGAAAATTGTACATGGTGAATTCTTGAAATCCAGATTACACAACATGACCCTATGGTATTGTTTTACAAAGAAAAGTGACATTAATGACTTTTTCCATCCATTTTTAAGGTTAATTAATTTTTCCATCCTAAACTACCTAACCCCCGCCCCCCACCCCCTCCCCTGTTTGCACCCACCCCCCCCCCCTCCCCTGTTTGCACCCAGCCCCCACCCCTCCCCCTGTTCCCACCCCCCCCCACCCCTCCCCCGCCCTCAAAACTACCCCCGCCGAAACTACTCCCTTCCCTCTTCTCCCCTACCCCCAAAACCACCCCACAACCGAAACCGCCCCCCCTCCCCCCCTCCACACCCACGAAACCGCCCCCTCTCTCTCTCTCTCAAAATTCAAAAGCAACGGGGAAGTTTCGGGGTTTGGTCGGGGAGGAGGGAAGTGAAGGGGTGGCAGCAGGGGAGGAGGGTGATTGCAAGGGAGGGAGGGAGGCGGGGCTAGGGTGGCAGCAGGGGAGGGGGCTGGGGTGGGGTTGGGTATGGTTTGAATTAGGTTTAAAAAAAAAATGTTAATTAAGGGTCCGTTCGGTATTACTGTGATTTTCTGTTTTTTGGTTTTTTGATTTTCAAAGTCATGTGATATATGTCCTATAATGAATAAAAAATTAGTCAAATTTATTGGGAACATGATGATTTTGAAAACCGACAACTAAAAAGTGAAAACCACTTTTTTCTCGGTTTCTGTTTTTGGTTTTTAGTTTTCAAAAAAACTGAAAATTGAAAACAAAAAACGATAAGGAACGGGCCCTAAGTATTTATTAATTAGATTTAAGGGTTTTAAAAATTGATTAACTACAAAATTGGATGGAAAAAGTCATTAATGTCACTTTTGTTTGTAAAATAATACCATAGGGTCACGTTGTGTAATCCGAATTTCAAGAATTCACCATGTAGAATTTTCCAAAACTAAAGGACACCACGTAGAATTTCCCTTTTTTACTATAAAGTGGAGTTTCCTCTTCCTTATGAAACTTGGCTCACGCCTCACTCAGTATTAGCCCATTAATTTAATTGAAGCCCACTTCTATCAAGGTATTACCTTAAGCCCAGTTAACTTACTCACATATCTAACTTGTTTTTTCCAATTACCCATTAGCCCACATAATCCTTATTTTCAAACGGCGACATTCATCTCATTAGTTTTTGCCAATTACCCATTAGGCCACTTAATCCTTATTTATGGAAATTAACCCCGTCCCCATTTCAACCTTACGATTAATGCGAAAAAAATACGAATGGGCCGCAATGATTTGGATAATCTCTTGAACGGGGGTTACCCAACGGTGTATGATCACCGAACTATTTGGAGAAAGTGGAACTAGTAAAACCCAAATATGTCTCCAACTAGCCTGCATACTCAATTACCCACTTCTTATGGGGGAATGTTTGGGTCCTCAATCTACATACATAGCAACAATGTATTCCCAACTACTCGACTTCAACAACTTAAGGACGCTTTCGTCACCAAGTGCGACAATGGACAAACTTATTTAAGTATGGATAATGTTATCGTTAAGCGAGTTGACGAATCATCACAATTATTAAGCGCTCTAGATGGGGTGGAAATACTATGTCAACAAGCTTCCACAAGTCTGAGAAATGTTCGCGTACTCATTATAGACTCCCTTGCTTCTATTTTTTAGGCTAACTTTGCAAACAATGCACGTGACATGACAACAAGGTATAATCTTTTCTTTAAAGTTTCTGCAAAACTAAAAGCATTCGCCGACACCTACAACATTGCCGTTGTAATAACAAACGATACAAGAGATGTCTTCAACGACACACGCTACACAACTAACAACATGGATCTCAAAGCGTCTGACAACAGAAGTGTGCAACCGGCACTTGGACTTGCATGGTCAAATTGCATTTCTAACAGGTTATATGTGGGTATGAAAATTGTTAATGGCAACAAACTTAGGTACCTTATTGTTGTTTTTTCCCCTTACCTTCCGTGTGGAACCGCTCATTTCACCATTAAAACTCTTGGAGTTGAGAATGTCGCGAGAATGAAGTTATGTATGTGAACAACATTACAACTCGTTTTTCAATAATACAAATAATTACTACAATCATTAGTTCATATATATAATAATTTTTTATTACAAAAAAATGTAGTGATTACAATACAATCAGACATCACTTAATGTCTCATTACAATTTAATCACTCCACACTTGCATCATCTTTACTCCTCCCCCATATATCTTCACAACGCAAAAAAAAATTGCTTCTCTTTTAACTTTTAACTACACCACACCATAATACTATTTACTTGAGATGCCACCAACAACCCCAAAATATTGGTAATTCAATAACCGCATATAAGGCCCAACACATTGCTAATCCTCTAACCCCATGTAAGGCCCAAAATGTTTTCTATCCACTAAAGCCATCTATGCCACCCACAAAAAATTATTTAAACAAATATTCAATCCAACTAATGTTGGCCACATTACTATAGCCCACATAATTTCTGGTGACGTGCTACCATTCTCGACACTCATATTTGCCCAACCAAATCTGGCCAAATATTTAGCCCACCAATCTCTACACCACCTTCACAATACGTTGTTCCCAAATTATGGACCTGCACATAAAACATTCACAAACACATTAGTTTAAATAGTTTCCATTAACAAATAAAGCCTAACCAGTGCATTTAGCTCACCTCCACATCTCCATTAGAAGCTACCTTATTACCCTTCTTCGTTTTGTAGCACCGGTTGCTTTACATCCTTTTGCATTCTTCTTATTCGGACCTACTTCCCTTCAACTCGCTTCTCTTTTTTTCTCGGTTGCTCAATGCAAGACGGAAATCTTACGGAACACGGACCCTTACGAGCCTTCAAAGGGGGATCGTTGACGCCTACAAACCCTCCAAAGATGCGACCCCTCGCCATGTTCAAGGCCAACATAACTATTGTTACGTTTCGGTGGTGGCTTCAGAATCGACATGGGGGTTGCAACATTGGTCGATTGTTCCCACCGGTGTCATATTGTTTCCCTACCGATGAAGGAGTGCATGCAGTAGGTCCCTTATCATTTTCCACTCCCTTCTTAGAATGCCTTTCATCAAGTATTTGCTCAAGATTCTCGTAGGGTCTCCACAATCGTTACCATATCCCCATAATGTGCCGCCTTCAAACATATTGGATCGAACAATACCATCATCTTATCATAACACATAACCTCTTCAGTTTTCGATGGATCATGGTACGCTACTTTCACCATAGTATGCGTTCTAATTATGTCTTTCCTCCATCGATCCAATACATACAACTTCGGAATTTCTTTCACATTCAAACAATCATACAAATTAATTAAGTGCCTGCACATAATCCCATTACACTCAAATAGCTTACACTCAGACCAAGCCTCCATTGTTGACATATCTATTTTCACTTTATAACTCCTACGCTTGAAAAGAGGGACTTCCTTCTTAGTAGATTTGCAAACAACCCACACTCGATCCCCAAATGTATGTTCTTCAATTCTCTCATTCACGTCCCGCTTCCCTTGCCATTGAACATACAACATCTTCAAACACTCCTCTTGGACTTCCTTGAACTTGGCATCTGTATATATTTCTTGGAAAACATATTCAGCCCTGAAGTTTGTCACCAACCTTCTAACATACCTGTTACTATTTGCATCCGCAACTCTTTCACTATTGGCTCTCACCTCCATATATAGCTTTGCAATATTGCTCCACAAATTGATGCAACTTTGTCCTCTTGTGCACAAATCCGTCAAAAAAACTATTAATGCTTTCAGACCGTTGTGTAGTCTTCATTCCAGCCCAGAATAAGTGTCTCATGAAAGGAGGAGCCCACATTCTCCTTTCCCTATACATACATATACACAGTAAACAACACTCTTATGTATATTTAAGACCAACCAATACAAACCTATACACAGTAAACAACATTCATTTTTATAAGACATAAACCAACGTTAACTATACATAAACATGGGTCTGCTTCCAAAAAACATGTGTTCACTACTCTAGAATAAGGGTTACTTCAACATTTACAGTCTTTCGATTTGCGTGTCAATTTTACCCATCTCATCATTTCATACATAAAAATATCAGTGAGTTAAATGAGATCATACCTGCCAGCCACTCATCGTCACCAAGCTCATATTTGTCTATTGCATCACACCACCTTTCCTCAAACTCCGCCTCCGAAATACTCTCGTATATTGCTTCTTGGAGGACCTCCTTGAAATCTTGATAATCTTTATATTTACCCAACTTCTTGTCGAACTTTGAGAGGATATGCCACAAGCACCAACGATGCCAAGTACCTCCCATCACATTAGCCAAGGCCTTCCTCATTGCCGCATCTTGATCTGTCAAAAAGCAAGTAGGAGCTTTACCACCCATGCACATTAACCACGTCCTAAATACCCATGCATATGTTTCCGCATCCTCATGTGAAACTAGTGCACAACCAAGTAAAATGCTTTGACCATGGTGATTCAGCCCAACAAAATTTGCAAATGGAAGGTCGTAGTAGTTCGTTAAGTATGTTGCATCAAAGCATACAACATCACCAAAGTACTCATAAGCGGCCCTACTTCTTGCATCCACCCACAACACATCTTTCAACTGCCCAACATCATCTAGACAATGCATATGAAAGAAATGTTGGCTGTCCTTTGTCATCTTCTGAAAATAACTAAGCATTGCATTTGTATCCCCATCAACAAATTTCAATCTCCGTTCCTTAGCTACAATATTCCTTAAGTCTCTTTCTGTCATCGACATGTTGTCAAAACCATTCCGCTCATTTGCAAGACTGCTATGTATGGTAGATATCTTCGCTCCTGCATTTGTATCATTAAAAAGCTTCCTCCTAACAGAACCATTCACCTCCTCCTGCCTAAACTTACTTATATATCGCGTCTTTCCAGGAGTGGGGTTATGATTTTCATGAGTAAACCACCATTTACATTCACAACACAATACAACATTACTAGGCAACCACATTTCTTTGTCTTCCTCGTTGATATTTCAACATCATTCCTAGCACAAGCAATCCTCTTTCCATCAACCCTCCTACGATTGTCTGGATGCCCGGAACTTTCACACTTCCATGTATAGTTCTTCCACTCATGCCCTAGCTTTCCCCCTATCATTTTTTATTTCCATATGACCTTAACACCCCAAATCCTTGTTGTCTACCATATAGCTTAAAACACTTATCAGCTTCCTCAAATGAAGCAAATACCATTCAAACAACCGGAGCAACAACCGGACCTACAACCGACAAGTTACTATCTCCTACACTCCTTTCATCACCAATAACTCCCAAACTGTTTTCCAATTCTATGTCCAAATTTTGTTCACTTATATTTAAATTCAAATCAATATTGAAGCATTCTTCATCAACATCATACTGTTACAAAACATCATATGTTAGCATTTCAAACACTAAGTGTGTACATCAAATATGTATAATTCTATCTCTACTCAATTTAAATTAACAACCTCAAATTTAAATAACCAAATTAATTGTTTTACCGCCATCATCTACATCTTTCCTACAAACATAGTTCCATTATATTCAATGCTTCCCATTTTAAAATATACCCACATTTCTAAATCCATTTTCCCCCTCCAACCGCACTTAACGCCAAAAACATTCTTCCCCCCAAATAATTTCAACTACCATTCAATGCAATACTAACCCATTAAATGCAATTTATAGTTACAATCCAAAAAAAGTACTCATTTATTACCAATACCCACCTTTCATCACAAAAGACAATATTTTAATTCTTCACATCAGACAAATTAGACATTTAACGTTCACGATTTTCTATTTTACCTGAATATTCTCATCCTCCATTTGTCTTAACTCGTAACTTCACTTTCACGAGCAGTGATAATTTATCACTCCTCCACTTTCACAGCTCCAGTAGCAGCCACCTTTTGGATTTTTCCCACCTTTTGATTTTTCCCACTTAGGGTTTTACCTCCTAAACCTTTTTTTTAACTACACCCAATTAAAAATTATATCCTCCACATGTTTTTATTTTGTTTCATGAGGAGTATTCCCATTACCAATTTCCTTTCCCAACGTAACTATCACTTCATTGGGGCTCACACCAACCTTCTCCTTATTTTAATCTGTTTAACACTAGAAACCCACCTTTATATTTTTTTATATTATTAGTGGGCAGTGATTAGGGCTGCACACAAACCGGTCCGGACCGGATCGGATTTTGGACCGGACCTAGGATTCCGGTCCGGTCCTTGGTCCAAGGAAAAAGTGGATTCCGGGCAACCGGTCCGGTTCGGGTAAAAATCGGTGGAAACCGGTCCTGACCGGTTGACCCGGTTTCTTAAAAAAATGAAATTCGAATTACAGTGTAAAACAGCAGTTGATTGTTCTTATGTCCTAAAGACTAAACCCTACCAATTTGTTGTTCTCCAGAGTCAGCCGCACCAACACTAAGTCTCTTCTCTTCTTCCTCTCGTCTTCTCGGAAGTCTCCCATTGCGGTAAGCGGACGTCGGACAACGATTGATTGTGCACCGCCGTTTCGTTTCATGCCTTTCAGTTGAATTTCTATTTTAGTTAGCTTCTTTTTTTCCTATTTCTTTTTTCCCCAGTTACTCGCCGTTTCTGTTGTTAGTTCCAGTAAGATTTTTTCCCTTTAATCTGCTTTATGTGTGATCTGGTGTCTATTTTTTTGATCATTTTGTCATGTTTTGGCAATCGGGTTTGTCAATTTTTGCTTTATTTTGATGTGGGTTGTGACTTTTTTGTGTTATTTTTTGCTTACTGTTTGATAGTTGTTAGTTGTAACCCCAGTATTATTCTTATTTGCTGTGTTTTTTTAGTGTAAATTGAAAGAATTGAATGGAATATAGAGCCTCATTTAAAATTGGCTGGAACTGGAATACGGAATTCGCATAAAATGTTTTAGGATATGGTTAATTTGGTCTACTGGCATATCTCTGGTTGTAGGCTATTGTTACATGGTAAAATCATCAATTTCCTTTTTTTTTGAATTAAAAAAAATACCACTAAAAAGCAAAACAGGTCCAACAGGTCCAGACTTGGACCGGACCGGAAAAAACAGGTCCGGCCCGGCACAGACCGGAATCGACGACCGGTCCGGCTAGGTCCGCGTAAATACGATGAACCGATCCACTGGTCCAACCGATTCCGATTTGATCCGGTTCGGGACCAGGTGTGCGGCCTAGCGGTGATACCGCTCACAATGAGCGTTTTCTTGCTCCCCCAACATTAACTCCCCCTACCTATTACACTCCCTGATTTACCACTTTTTCCACCATGTTCATTGGAACACTCTAAGTCCCACGTGGTTCCGTGTCTCCATCTACAACTAGTATACTCTCTCTCGTATGTTACTCTCACCTCCTAACTGAACCCTAATTTTTTCTCTCTCATCCTCAAATACTCATAGATCTGCTCATAGTTTTGCTATGTTTTTGCTCCAATCTTCACCTTTTTTTATTGCGATCATCTAACCCTTACAAATCTTAAATGAATTCGTTGGTTTTTCAGTAGGCTTTTAGAGTTAGGGCTCATATTCAGACGGGGTGGGAAGGGGGGGGGTTGTGGTGTGATTACAAATGCTACTCTTAGCGCTCGGCGACAAGAAATATGCCGATTTTTGGTTGCGAACAGTGGCGGAGCCACGTGGTAACAAGGGGTAGCACGTGCTACCCCTGTTTTTTCAAAAAAAAAAAAAATCAAAAAAAATCGAAAAAAACCAGGAAAAACCTAAACTTTCTTGTGCGCCGTTTCATTTCACATTTTCACTCTCTCAAACTCAGTTACTCTCTCGTAGCCACTCCACTCGCCTCCTCTCTCTCTCGGCTTGCTGGTTGTCGGTCCGTTCAAGCATTGGTCGGCCGGTTGGTCGGTCGTCGCCGAGTCGCCTCCTCTCTCAGTTAAACAAGCACTTCACTTACCGGCGACTCGGCGAGGCCTCTTGCCCTCTTCGACTTCGATTACTCGGCGAAGGACTGGTTAATTGTTCTTCCGTTCTAGCCTCTTCGCCATCTCGACTTAGTTATTTGATTTCCACCACCACTGGTAGCTTCGCACGACCGCTCCATCATTAACCAAAAACCCTAGAAGAAGTGCGAACTCTTTGGATTAGTGTCCTTCAAATTTGGATCGACGAATCTCACAATTGCTTTGCCCAAACTGGCGAGGTATCATCTCTCTCCTTCCCCATCTTCTTGTTCTTATTTGTTGTTAATTTTCTCATGTTTTTGTGTAAGTAGTAAGTTGGTGCTAAATTTATCTCTAGTTTGAATGTTTAATGCCTCTTATGATTTTTGAGGTGGATTTTTGGGGGGTTTTTTTCGATTTTTGATGAATATACACATGGAATTTTTGACGAACAAAATTAATAGATATGAATAGTTTAGGTGTTTAGGACAATGTTACTATGGTAGGATACCCATTTTGCTGAATTACATAGAAATTGGAGAGAGAGATAAAGACGGAGATGAGGATTGAAACCCAAATCTTCCTCCAACTCAATCAAGCTAACAAAAATTTTCCCTGCCAAGTAGTATATGTAAATCAGTTCCAAAATTTGAGAAGTAGTTTGAACAGTTGTAAAAATCTTTGAAGTTATATTTGGATATTGTGATATATTTAGTAGTTTGGTTTTTTTTTTTTACATACAATAGTATCGCAAATTTGCGCTACCCCTAGTTCAAATTCCTGGATCCGCCCCTGGTTGCGAAGAACGGATTGGTGGGCTTCAGAATGGCCTACGATTATCGGTCATGGTTGACGGTGAACGACGGTGTCTATGATGGTTGATGGACGATGTAGCAATGAAAACTGAGAGCTAGCTTTTTTTTCTTTGAAAAATAACCTTTGATGGGTTTGTTTATGGCGTTAGGATTAAAACAACCAAATTCATTTCATTCTGTCACTATATCTAAACCATCCAATTCCTTTTCAATTTTTTAACGATTCATGTAGTTTCATTGAGTGGTAGATGAACTAATGTTTTTTATTTTTCCAATTGAACCGTGCACATGGGTAGTAGAAAGGGTGAATCTTCTTCTTTTAATAGTTTCTCTCTCTTAAAAAAAGTGGAATCTTTTCCCTCTTTAATATTCCATTGGTTCCTCCCCTGATTCCAAATAGGAAGATCAAAAGAAAACGGAGGGAGTACCATTTATAATAGACTATATTCAATTGAATATTAAGAAATTCAAAATTTATATATTGCAATAGCAAATCTAGAAATCTATATAATACTATAAAGCAATAAGGTTTTGCTCATGTGTCAAGCAACTAATAATATGTACACGTGTTATTCTCCTTTTCAGTTACCACGTTTACTTTGCTCTCATAATATGCTGACGTGTCAATCAAGTGAATCAATCAACCAGATTTCTCTTGCTTCAAATTAGGAAGGCAATACCTACAAAAGCCTAGAATCATGATATTTCAACTTTTTGCCAATTTAAGAACAAGAAGAACGAATTTAATTAGGAAAGCACTACTGATTTGAATCCTAAAATCATGCTAAAATTTTATGTTTTCTATTTATTCCATCTTATAGTTAAGTGTTAACTATGAAAATATAACCATTGTCGATGTTTTTTTTCTCATTCATTAACTCATTTGATTTGTACTCATAGTTTCTCTTCATAACTACTCAAATTCACTACAACTTTCTAACATTTCTAAATTTACATATATCTTCTTTATTTGTTAATCCTCAAAAATATGACTTCAAACAAAACATGCCAGGGAGAACTACGTGCTTCATTTAGTTTGACAAAGGGCATACAAAATTTGCAAACTACATTTTGTTCAATTTCGGTTTGTTAACGTCCATAGGGTGGAAGATGAAGAAATCTACAAACAGAAACAAAGTTTTTTTTAGGATGGTGTTATGGAAATATATAATGAAGATCTATGAATATAGTCGACAAGTGAGAAGTCATGCATTACATAATTTTATATTTCAAGTGCACTAAATTGAATGTTATCCGGAGATTATATTATACAAAATCTATGCGAAATTTTGAAAGTTTTCAATAGGCGTATGCTCAATTACATCAATAAAAGTATGGGTGTTAAATATCATACGAAGTTTTGTTTATATATATATATATATAATAAGTACTAGAATTGGTAAAAAAATATTGGAAAATATTATTGCTTATATAATCATAAGGCAATACGTGAAAAATATTTATAACGTGTTTATATATCTTTTAGTTTTAATTTTTTTTTACATTTGGATGTGCATAGTTTTGATTGTCCTAATGCAGTTAACTATATAATTTATTGGATTATGGGTTTGATCGTGCAAATTAAGAATTTCTGAAAAAGTTCGGGAAATAAAAGTTCTTATATATTTACATATAATTTGCATTGCTCACTGAAATTGCTATAACATTCTGACAACTTCCTACAAAACACAGGCTAATACTTACACACCATGATCTTAGGGGAAGCGACATAAAATCTTAGAAATTCATAAAACAAAAAAATCTCATGCAATTTGCACGGGTCTCAAAGCTAGTTAGAGTATAATGACAAATACTTTCTCCTTTTTTTCTACTACAACAATGGATTTGGGCATGATTTTTAAGGAAATAAAAAAGAGTAGTTTAGCATAGAGCTACCGAAGCACTTCTCTCCCTAGGTTTCCCTTCCGAGTGACTCGGTGGCCATGGCAAGGAAATCCAAAGCTCAGGGGAAGCCAGCAGCTGTGACGATGCCGCCTTGAAAATCGAAAGGCCCAATCTTTGATTCTTAGGCTAAAGCATCGAAATTGATGGATGAAGTGTTAGGTGTTTCTGCGTTGGATGTGGATGCTATAATCCAAGAGGAGATTTTATCGCCTCGAACTTCTCTGGCATCGCTGCAACAACAATCTGAACTGCGTACCAATTTCTCTGAATGGATGGAAGCGATACAGAGGTCTGAAGGAAGGAGACAACCGGAGCAACCTAGAACAATAAGTATTGACCCTGTTCTAATCCTCTTTTCTCCTGCTACTGATGTGAATGAAAATGGTGGTTCTGTCTCCCCTGTTAAAATAGACATTAGTGAGATTCAACCTGAAATTGATTATTGGGCTTCTTCAATTTTCTGTTATGTGGTTGGTATTAATCCCCCCTCCCCGTTTGTTATGGAAGGATTTGTTAGGAGGGTGTGGAGAAATCAGGGAGTAGATAAGGTGGTGATGGTGAAAAAAGGGGTGTTTATGGTTAGGTTTAGGTCTATGGAGAAGAGGGACCATGTTTTGAATGGAACTCATATTTTCTTTGACAATAAGCCAGTAATTGTAAAGCCATGGAAGCCTGATATTGATATGATAAAAGAGGATATCAAAACTCCCCCTACTTGGGTTCATTTGCACCTGGATTTTAAATATTGGGGGGAGGGATGTCTCAACAAAATTGCTAGCCAGATTGGGAAAGTGGTTAAGTGTGATCAAGCCACGCTTAAACGGGAGAAGTTGCAATATGCTAGAATTTTGTTAGAAGTCCAGATGGAACAGCCTTCCCGGATGAGATTTCTTTCATTAATGAGAGAGATCAGTTAACTAAGGTGAAGGTGGAATATGAATGGAGACCAATTTCTGCAATGTATGTAAAGGCATGGGGCATAATGAAAGTGAGTGTAGGAAGGTGGTGACAAGACAACGATGGAGACAGAAGGAAAAGCCTACTGTTGACAGGGTGCAAGGTGATAATGGTTCTGGACAGGAAATGGAGCAGGATTTTCAACAGGTGAAGAATCCTGCAAGAAGATTGGTAGTTTCTCCTAAACCAATTGTCACTCAAAATGAGTTTGATCTGTTGAATGTTAATGTGAATGAGGTGGTAGTTGGACAAATTCAGTGCACAAATGTTATTGTTCCTGACTCAGGAGGGGGTCAACCTCCTGACAACAATGGATAAATTAATCTGTTGGAATGTCAGGGGGATTAGTAGCCACCAAAAGCAGTTAAATTTAAGAAATTTCTCAACATGAAGGTTGTGGGGGTTATTAGTCTCCTTGAGACAAAGGTAAAGGCTCCTAACCTAGGAGTGCTTTATCAAAGGTTGTTTGCAGGGTGGGGTTTCACTTCAAACCTGGTGGCTCATAAAGGTGGGAAGATTCTTCTTGCTTGGAATCCAAACAGTTTTCATGTCAACATAATAAAGGTTACCAGTCAGGTAATTCATTGTGTAATTACTGATAGAAGTGGTGGTAATGCTCCATTTTGGTGTTCTTTCATCTATGCTTTTAATACTCGCCGATAGGAAGGAATTGTGGGAGGATCTTGATCATCTTCATGAGACTATTTCGGTCCTTGGATCATGATGGGAGATTTTAACGTGTAATGAAACCCGAAGAGAGAATTGGTCCTCTAGTGAGAGCTCATGAAACAATGGACATTCGAATTGTATGATGAAATGTGGGATGTCCGATCTCGCGCATCGATCGTCTGTTTACATGGAATAACAAGCAAGAGGGAAGAGAACAGGGTTTTTAGCAAATTAGATAGAGTGATGGTGAATGATGCTTGGTGTGAAATGTTCCCTAGTGCTGTTGCTCACTTTATGTCAGAGGGAAGCTTTGACCATTGTCCAATCATAGTCAATGTTTATCCTCAAATCCAGCCTGGGAGACAACCATTTAAGTATTTTACTATGTGGAGCTCAGCTGAAAATTTCCAGGAGATTATTAGATCATGTTGGGATACAAATGTTGATGGGGGCCCTATGTACAAAGTGGTGAGTAAATTGAAGCTGATAAAAAGAGCCATGTAAAAGTTGAATGCTGAAGGGTTTAATGATATGCATGTTGCAGAGATTCATGCTTTGCACATTTTGACTAGATGCCAAGCAGAGTTGCATAATGATGTTACCAACCAAGAGAAACAGGAAGCTGAACATAATGCAGACATGGAGTATAGAAGAGTTCATAAGCTTTACCTGTCTTTCTTAGGTCAAAAGGCTAAGATGAGTTGGTGTAAGGAGGGAGATGAAAATACCCACCTTTTCCACCAATCCATTAAAGCTAGGAGGGTTAAAAACACTGTCTATGCAATCAATGATAGTGCTGGAAAGTAGCAGGATGATCCCAAGAAGGTGTTAGAGGCTTTATTGGAATATTATCATGAATTGCTTGGTACTGCTATGACAAATAGAGAGCCTATAAAAAGGGGGGTGATTGAGAAGGGCCCAACACTCACAGAAGAGCAGATTCAGATGCTGAATAGGCCTTTTCAAGCTGAGGAAGTGAAGAATGCAATATGGTCTATTCCTAGGGAGAAAGCTCCTAGCCTAGATGGCTTTGGAGGCTACTTCAATAAAGATGTCTGGGCCATTGTGGATCAAGAGATCACTGATGCAGTTCTTGATTGCCTTCACTCAGGTAATCTTCTTAAGGAGGTAAATACTACTATTTTGAACATGGTTCCTAAAGTAGTATGTCCTAGTAGTGTTATGGAATTTCGACCTATTGCCTGCTGTAATGTGCTTTACAAAAGTATTACAAAAGTGTTGTGTAATAGGTTGAAAATGGTGTTGCCAAGTTTGATAGTTGAAAACCAAGGGGCTTTTGTCCATGAGAGGTTTAAAGTGCATAACATTATGGTGTGTCAGGACCTTGTGAAACACTATGGTAGGCAGGGTTCTAGACCTAGTGTTCTGATGAAACTAGACATGAAAAAAGCCTATGATACTATAGACTGGGATTTTCTGCAGGAAATGTTAGAACATTTGAAATTCCCAAGCCATTTAATTCATTAAGCTTATTTTGGTGTGTGTGAGAACTCCTAAATTCTCTCTCATGCTTAATGGCTCTCTTCATGGTTTTTTTGAGGCTAAGAGGGGTCTTAGACAGGGGGATCCCATCTCCCCCCTGCTTTTTGTGTTATGCATGGAGTATATGTCTAGGTTAATGTGAATGCTTCATGAATTTCCTCGTTCTCTTTCCATCCTAGATGCAAAAGTATCAAGCTCAATCACTGGGTGCTCTCGATGATGTGATACCGTGTGTGCAAGGGTGAATTTCCTTCGCTTTATTTGATGCTTCAAGCCTTTCATTTATTCTCTAACTCTTCGGTTTAAAGATAAATGAGATGAAATCTCGAGTTTTATTCAATGGGAATGGAGCAGTCTAATATTCAGAGGATAAGGGATGATTCTGGGTTCAGGCATAGTAGATTGTCTTTCAAATACCTAGGGGTGCCCATTTCTGCAAAAAGGGTTTCTGTATCTGAGTGTCATGCCCTGGTGGAAAAAATGTGTGCAAAGATTAAAGAGTGGCAGTTAAGGAATTTATCCTACATTGGTAGACTTCAACTAGTAAATTCTGTTCTCTTGAGCATACACATTTATTGGGCGTAAATCTATGTTCTCCCTAAGACTGTACTATTGGAAATTGAGCAAATTTGTAGAGCTTATTTGTGGCATGGCTCTTATTTTAGCATGAAAGCTGGTAATGTTGCTTGGGAGAGAGTGTGTTGTGACAAAAAAGCTGGGGATTTGGGAGTAAGAAATATACAAATTTGGAACAAGGCTGCTATGATGAAATATGTATGGGCTATTACAGCAAAACAGGATTCGTTGTGGATTAAATGGGTGAATGGGGTGTATGTCAAAGATGCCAATTGGTGGAATTATGTTCCACAATCTAGGTGCAGTTGGTACTGGAGACAGATTTGTAAATTGAAGGAGGAGGCAAAGCAAATTTACAGTGAAGCTGATCTTAGGAATATGCCTAAGTTCTCTATCAAGAAATGCTACAATCAGTTGATATGTGAAGTTGACAGAGTGCATTGGGATAGATATGTGTGGAATAGGTTGTCTATTCCAAAGCACAGGTTCATCTCATGGTTAATAATGTTTGAAAGGCTTAGAACAGCTGATAGACTCTTGTGTATTGGCATACGCAGTGATGACAATTGTGTTCTGTGCTCAGGGAAAGAATCACACAAACACCTCTTTTTTGAGTGTGATTATTCTAAACAATGTTTGAGAATGGTGCAAAGTTGGTTGGGTGTTAATCAGTCCCAGACTTGGTTTAACATAATGCTTAATCTTCTGTCAAAAAGCAGAAGATCACAGTTCCAGAGAAGAGTGATAGCAGTTGCATACTATGCTCTGGCCTACACAATATGGTGGGTAAGAAATGAAGTGATTTGGAATATGACCCTATGGAGACCTGAAGTTGTTGTGAACAAATTGAGAAGCATGTTGCTGTTAAGATCTGGGCTTGTGTTGCCTAGAAAGGTGTCTGTTCAAGATAAAATTTGGTTTGAGAAGATAAAAGTTGATACTGTATAGTTTTGTGTGTTTGCTTGCCTAGTGTGTGAGGAGTCCAACCTAGTTGGTTTGCTCGCCCTAGGTAGAGCTTAGGTTGTATATGTTTTTTGGTGTTATATATTCTTTCACTTACTTAGCAAAAAAAAAAGCATAGAGCTACCGACTTTAATTAGCTAGAGTAGAGGATAAGTAAATCCTCCTTTAAAAAAAAAAGAGTACATCCTTAATAAAATAAATGCAACTTTATTAGGCAATTTGAGTAATGACTAATGGTTTTATCAACATAAAGTAAAGACGTACAATATTGTTAACTATAGTTGCTTTTTTACCAAAAATGAAATGGTTTCAATAGATAAAACTAGGGGTGAAAGTTCGGTGTACGATTTGGATTTGGGCCAAATTCAATCTGATCCGAACAAAATTTGGATTTCAATTTTCCAATCCGAATCCGAACCAATTAGATTTTGAATCCGATCCAATCCAATCCGAATTTTCAAACTCTATATTTGATCTGATATTTAAAACTCTGTTTTTTTTATGAAATAAATTAGGCGCGACAAGCCGACAACACCAGCCCAATAGATTTACAATTATCAAATTCATAATTCATTACAAACCCCATAGTCCATTAATAAACTAATAATAAACCCATAGGCTATAATTCATTACAACAAGTAACGTAATGAATCACATGACATTCGACCCAACAACACGTAATACAAGGCAGGCTCAGCTTCAACAACAAAAATACAAAGAAGAACACCGAGATTTTTTAAAAACATAAATCAGTTAAGCACTTAAGCCCAATCCAGAATACATAATGCAAAAGGCATATTACTATTCTGTTATATTGGATTTTCAGGTCCAATTACCCTCAATCCAATCCGATCCGAAAATTCAATTTTTGAAAAAATCTCAATCTGAATACAGTTCGAATCCGAATTATTAATTTTGATTGGATTTCGGTTTTTATCCGAATAACGTTTACCCCAAAGATTAAACTACCTAAATTGGTAATTGTTGTAATAGAAAAAAGAACAGTGGAAGTATGTAAATACAATAATGGTGAAAAATCTCATTTCACATTACACAAAATCAACAATGTTAACAAAAAAAAATCCGCAAAAAATAAAATAAACCACAACCAAGCACTAGCTTCAAAAATAGTAAAAACAAAAGGAGGGAGGCTGAGTTGACTGTCATGTTCTCCCAAAGAAGCAGGAAAGAAGGTTCCAGAATCACAAACCCCAATTTCCAACGTCACCCTCACCACCATACTCTCTGAAACTTCCCGAACTTCCTCCGCCCTATAAACTTTCTTCCTCACCTCCATTCTCTCTCCTCCTTTCCTTTCGATCTGCAGTTTCCATCTCCTCAAATCCTAAAATCTAAACTCCATCACTAACTTTCTCTCTAGATCTGCATTGTTCTTCCAATTTCCAAATTAGGGTTTCTTAATTTATTCAGAGAAGAAAAGAGGAGAGAGATTGTTAAAAAAATGGAGGGAGGAGCTGAACAAACATCTTCTTACACGTATTGGGTGAGGGAATCCACAGCGGAGGCGGCGCCATTGCCGGTTCCCAAGAAGCTTTCCGTTCAGGATTTGTCAAATCAGCCTCCTCAAGCCCCTGTTCTTGGTTCTGTTTGGAATTCGGTAACTCTTTTGTTTTTCTTTTTTGACAAAATTGTTTCTGTACTTCCTGTTGCTTTTTACTTGCAACGGTTTGACTTTCACACTATTCACCAACTCTACTTAATTTATCTTCGGTGGATTTCTAGTTAAGGAAAAACATATTCATACGATCTTGTTAGATTCGTGTCAATGTATATTTTCCAAATATACTTTTTTTAATTGTTAATATCAGTAATTAAAGATATTAGTGGTTGAAGCTTATGCATTGACAAGTATGAAAGTAAAAGGAAGCAGAGTAAGTATGTAACTATGGAGTGCTCTTTTGTTATGCCAATATTTGACCATTGATATCTATAGTCTATAGTTATGTAAAAATCTCTTTTTCGTTTGTTGGTATGGTTCCACTATTGTTGTACTTTCTCTTTTTCTAAATACATCCAGCATTAAAATTTTTGCAACCAAGGATGTCTTGACCCACAGTGGTTAAGATTGAGGTGTTGTGAACGATAACGTTCACGAGGTTCGAATCCCTCTCTCCTTCTTTCGACGCCTTCGTGGCTCCAATGGATCAAAAAAAGCATTAGAAATTTTGCCCTATTCAAAAACTAATTTTAAAGATATTAGCACTACAAGTAGTGCATTGACATTTGTAAAAGTCAACATGTTGCATGTATATGAAAAGGGAGGAAGTATTAGTAGTCTGGCACCTTTTTATCCCAAAATGAAAAGTACATGGTCTCTTGCTCTATCTTTTCTAATAAATAATACTTCCTCCGTTTCGTTTTAAATGCAACAAGTTTCGTTTTAAATGTAACAAAGGGGTATTTTTTGAGATATAAAATATTCCTTTGTTGTATTTAAAACGAAACGGAGAAAGTACTAACTTTGCCTCTCATCTAATAGAAAATACCCACTGTATCACATATACTTTTTAACAAATTAACATTTAATAATAACCACACAACAACTTGTATCCTTAAAATTTGTGTCCAACCGTTTGTTTGAATTATTTTGGAATTGTATTCAAATAAAATAGTTGATATTTTGATTGTGATTTTTATGTGGTGATGTATATTCAATTCTATGTTTAGCTGAAAAATATTGTGAACCTCCTCTTTTGATGTACAATATATTTGGAATTTTATACTTGTTTATAATGATTTTTGACTGCGTTTCATTACTAATGTATAAAAAATAATATTCTATCATTTAATATGGTGTTGATTCAACACCATATTAAATGATACAGTGTTGAATTAGTCTTTATATGTATTTTCAAAGTTTAAAGTTTTAAGAGCTGTACTACTCCCTTTGTTTTTTTTAATTGCTACATTTTTCTTAAATGGTTGTTTATTTTTTGATTGCTACATTGTTTAAACTTTCCTTATTTGGGGTACTTAGCCCACCAAAAAGTAATACAATTATATTTGTTTTTCTCCTTTTCCAACAAAAAGTACTAATTTTTAACTTTTCCCCATTATTTTAAATTAAATGGTAAAAAAGTACCATCTAAAAAGCTTGAAAGTGACACTGTCTAAACTCTTGTGCACAACACAATGTGCAATTAAAAAGAAACGGAGTGAGTAATCATAACTTGAATATATTAATAGTCAAAGTGGTGTATTAGCATATGTTAGAAGTCAACGTGTTGCATATACTCTGAAAAACAGGTAGTATATGGTTTTACTTTTCGGTTTTATGATTGATGTGGTGGAATTGGGGAAAGTGATGAAGTGCACGTTGGTTGGAAGTGGGTTGAAACTTGTGTTATATGTCATATTAAGTGGACTTATACACATAAATGGGCTAGGAGAATTTTGTATTCTTCACGCATATTTTGAAGATAATGATGTTTTTACCAAAGTTAATCTTCGTTAGTCACTCAGCCAATGAAATGCTAGCTCTTGATGAGGAATTGTTTTTAAAATAAAGGTAAAAAAGAAGTCAAGGGGAAAACATTATGAACAAAGAACTTTGCATTTGTCTTTGTAAAAATTTAAATAATTGAGAAGTGACTAGGGAGTGTTAATGAGCCTAGCTGGCTCGCAAAAAATTTCTAGAGCGAGCATAGCAGAGTTTGACCTGAAAAGTTCATGAGCAGGCTCATAATTATGTTTTAACTATATTATTTTACATATTATAGAATTTAAATGAAAATTTATAATTTAATTGTGAACAATACTTGTGAAAAACTCAGACAGAGTCATCATTTAAAGCAACAAAATCATATTTCAAATTTCTGCTGTCAAAATCATGAATTATGGTATAGTTGTTCTCTTCGCTGTTGTTGTTGACTACATTAGCATCATAGCTCTTTGTATTTATTGAAATTGGCTGACTTCCATATGCTGTGCATGTTTTAGGCTGGAACATGGGAGGAGAAGAACCTTAACAAATGGGCAACTGATAGGATTAAGGTTTGTTCTCCACGTTCGAAATATATACTTCCACATTTGTTGCTCATGTGTGACACCCCCCCACCCCTCTCTGTGGCCCGCACAAGTACTCTGATTCTACGTAGTGAATGTATAGGTTTTGATGCTGATAGAAAAAAGGAAAACTAATTCCTAGTGAACATTGCCTCTCTCCCTTTTCCCTTTCTTATTTATATGTTGTCTTGTATTCCATTATATTCTTTTTACAACTCCTTCCAATAGAAAACTGAATTATCAATTTGTTTTTTCATATACCATTTGTGTACCTTTTCCATGTCAAGGGGATACATTAATTACATTTATATATGAAAATTCGCTGTCTGGTGACACAACGCAAGGTCTTGCAAAAGTGGAACAAGTCTTAGAAGTTCGTTCGATTAATTCAATATCGATGAATCTAGTAAAGAGGATTGATGGTTGGAACGAACGTATAACAAGAATTCTGAAAAGGATTAAGAGCAATTGCCTAATGCCTTGTATTTCCATTCTTTATATCTCTCTCTTTTTTATTGTCATATTTAAAAGGGGGGTGTTTTAGGTTGGCTGGGAAAGTGTAAGTGTCTTTCCAGTTACATTGCAAACGTGACAGTTTCAGTGTTTTAAAGCAGTTCACTAACTTTCCTCTGCCACCTTTTTCCCCCTATCTATCCTGTCTCTCACTTCTTTTGGAATATTTTAATTGATCTGTCTCAGAGTATGACCAAAGTAGTTGTGGTGAGTGGTGGCTATTGGTTGGACGAGTTGCATGCAGTTGTATCCATTATTGTTGTAGTTTTTGCAATTTAGTTGCTCAGTGCTCCTTCGTATGAATTGTAGGACTTGCTCAGATCTATTGGCTCCCTGGAGTTTACTAATGGCACAGCAGAAGTAACTAAAGTATCAAGCTGCACAGGCGATGTGAGTCTCGCCTTCACTCATCACTTTGCTGCATTTAGTGTTGTTGCTTGCTAATTTTTGTGTTTAAAAAATAATTGAGAGCCTGTTGAAGATGGTCTACATTTATTTAATGTGTTGAATTGATAGCTTTTCTCAACTCCTTTACTTTGAATAAAAGGGGAGACATCGTATTTTATGATATATCTGAATTGGTCTTTTAAAATGAATTTCACACTTTCTAACAATATGGTGTAATGAAGATGGCAGTCATAGGGTTGTAGGTGAATTGATAACATTGTAATTCTGATGTGGTTTTACTGCTTTATAGTTTTATCAATTCTTTTTTTGTCTCTGGACCTGAGTTTTCTTGATCCAGATGAAACATGGCTTTGACAATGGATCCGACACTCGATTTTACAACATTCAGATTTAGCTTTGGGATTCAGTTTAAGATTTGGATTTGAAATACTAGTCCATTATAGGAATCCCTATTTGAAGACCTTTTGTAGCTCTAATAGTTTCCAGTGACTTTTGATATAGTTGCTCTTTAGCTTCTACACTTGGCTAATGAATCCTTGACTCCTTGAACAAAATGCTTTTGAATTGGATATGATTGCCTTCAGAATTTTTATGTATTTGGATTTTGGATTTGGATTTAGATCTGCATTTGTATTTGCTAATTCTGTAAGCCCTGTTGGTCAGATGTGAATGAAAGTTGAGAATATCGGCTCCTTAACACAATTGTGTAACTAGCTCTCCCTTTAGGTATTAAAAGTCCTAGATGAATGCTCTTTCACAATCTAAGGCTGCAAGTGTTTTTAACTAACTCAATTGTCTGGTACATTTATTATACTTTTTTAACTCTTAGCATGCAAGGTCAAACTGGTGTTATGTGGAATGAAGGAATTAAGATATATTGGAACTCAATGGATGCTTGTACATTTCAGTAAGCAGATGGACTGCAATGAAGTTAATATTCTGCTTATACTTTTCTTCGCAATACAAACATGACGTTTTGTCACAAATATGCTGCACAGGCCTTCTTGGTGACTGTTCGTAACAAGAAACGTGTTGGCTATACTTACGAGCTAACCATTGATGTCAAAGGTTGGTATCTACAGTTATGCAGATTTTTTTCAGTTTTTCCTCTGGTTTGCTTATTACTGACAACTTGGAACAGGTGAATGGCTAGTTGGTGGAGAGAAGAAGAAGGTCAAAGGGTGTCTAGACATCCCAGAGTTTTCGTATGGTGAAGTAGATGATTTGGAGGTATGTTTTTTTGTCTACTTCTCTGCCCTTAAATTTGTCAGTATAACACACCTGTGGTTGGTTTATCTGGATGGTATCTAGCAACTTTGACCAGATCTAATGTTGCCTGTTCATGTGATGTAATCAGTGCTTTTGGGCTTTGATGTTGTACTAGCTTTATTAAAGTTATCTGGGATATTTCTCTCTCAATTCGGAGTAGATCAGTTAAGAAATATGATGTTAATTGGTGGCTTTTGCTTTGTGAATGACCAATTTATGTATATGTACTTCTTTTTCGCAGTCTGGACGGCTGGGGAAAGGGGAATAAGGCTTGTGGCAAGGATAACTTAGAAAGTAGGATTCAAAACCTATTCTTTTCAGTATTTTCTGTTGGTAGAGAATACTTCACAAGTCCACCTTCCTCTGCTTCTGCGTATTTCTCTTTAATTGCTTTGCTACATTATAGTGTCTTCCACACAATTTCTTCACCATAGGACTGACGGTGAAACTGCCAAAGCGTAACTGATGCGATGCGTGCTGGTGGACGCTAATAGGAAGGGGATTCAAGGGGAGAAGATGCCTAGATTAAATGAGGTGTTAGAGTTTAGGACTTGTAATTGGAGCATGGTGGAATGCCAAATAATAGAGCTGAAAATACGCTGTCCTTTGGCTTTGCGTTATACTCTACTAAATCAAATGGCTCATAGAACTTGCAATGTCTCCTTTTTTCTTCATTTTTCTTTTTTTTTATCCCGTGTTTGAAATTGTGGAGGTGTAGATGAGTTTTGCCTTTTAGACCTTGGACATTAGTCTCTCTATTGTCTGATTGCTAGAGTAAGGCCAGCTCCCATATCCTGCCATGGGCCAAAGCATCTTCAGAGGCATCGAGGAAATGTTGTTGAGGTTGGAAATTGGTGCTGGTGGGTGTAATGGGGTGTCTACACATGGAAGAGAAAGCCTGTTCTTCCATCTTTCAAGTTATTTGCAACTGTTGACAATTATACTCCACCATGACTTTCTGGTGGTTTACAAGTAAATGTTACTGGGCATACCATCAATTCTGCCGTAAAATGTGTTCCATTTTTGCATTCTCGAAACAACTGATTCTGTGAGAGAGAACGCGTTTTCTCTTGGAGCCATTTCTGGTGGTGGGTTCATATCCAGCTTCTGAAGGTTTTTGAAACTCATATATTTGCAGGTTACTGTGAAGATAAATGAAGGCAAGGATTTGCCGCACCAAGATAAGCAGAGTATTATCCAGGACTTGAAGTCATTTTTGCGACCGCTGCGTGAAAAATTATTGCAGTTTGAACAGGAACTCAAAGAGAGGTAGAACGATCAGTGTACCTCTATATGTACTCATACTAATTTGTTGTTCTCACTAGTTTCAGAAATTATGTAATATTAGAATTGGTTGCAAGATGCTTCAACCAAAATGTAAGGTTGGAAGCTTAGTTTTTCAGGAATCTGTGGACTCGGGTTTCTCTGTGCTTTTCGATTGTTCATTTGTATGCAAAATGCTTGCATGAAAGCAAAAATTTGCTTTGATTTTCGGATATTTAGGCTCTGCTCTTCTCAATTTGTAAATTATGATTTTCAGGTGTAAATGCTAACAAGGATTCGGAAAAATTATGATCAAGACATGGACACACGATAAAAGAAAACGACTTCACTAAACTTTTAAGACTATAGTCAGAGAGATTGAGTCGATGTCACTAAATATTTATCAAACAACCTAACATCAATAGTAATATGCATAGAAAGATGTATTATGTTAAAACTAGTATTCTTTTTTTTTTTTAACATCGAAAAAACGTGCATTGATGAAATAACGAATTACAACCTATTACTAATACAACCACACAGAAAGCAGAGGAAAACCTAAAGGAGCTTTATGAGCTCTTACATGCCCTAAAAAACAAGAATAAGCAAAGCCGATAAATAGTCGTCTATTAAGTAACGCGCCGCTGGTCGATGAAGGTGCTGGTGGAGTAAAAACCCTGATGACTGATGGATGTGGTAAGAGAAGCAAATGTCGATCACGATCCGGACAACGAACAACCAAAAGCAAGATTCACATCTCGCCACATGAGCAATCCCAACGAACTTCTGACGTGTGGGATTCTTGGCTCATGATCTGTGGAAGAGTCTCATTTGTAGGTGACTCGTGACTCTCACTCGAGAATATTTCATGTTTCTCCGTTAAGTAGGAGAAACGGGGCGTGCTGAAATCCACCAGATGAAACTCGGGTGCCGCCTGCAGATTTGAAATTTACAAGGCAAAGACCATTAAGATCATTGCCAAGCAAAAAGGAGAGCTAAACATGGTGAGCTCTCGAACACACCTATGGTTTATGAAACCGGAAAACACAACGTCCAACCATGAATAACGAACATCGCCTCGACCATACTCACGCTTCTCATCCATTTGATGTACCCGTTCTTTCAACAAACATTTCAAAGAAATTATAGATTTTACTACTACAACCTTACACCACCATCCCGTAATCAACTGGCTAACCTTTTTTAAAAGCCAGTTTCAACAACAGACTATATCCTTAACACGGACGAACCAACTAACACCAACTTTTGGACAACTAACCATACATACTGAGAAAAAAACCACCAAACTTTTAACTAACACAACTAGGGGGGAAGGGGAAAGGGAAGCCCAACGACTGGAGGGAAAGGAATGGGATGCCCGAACAAAACCAACCAACAACAGGGGGAGGGGGATTCGACTGAAAACGCGAACACGGGATGGGGCTAGGACTCGACTGGACCACTCGAACATGGGAAGGGGAAGGGGAGGGGAAGCCCGACTAACTAAAACAGGGGAGGGGGAGGGGAAGCCTGACGAAGGAACATGGGAGGCGGAAGGGAGGCCCGGCGAAGGAACAGATAAAGGGGAAGTGATACCTGACTAACGCGACTGGGGAGGGGGGAGGTGGAAGACCCAAACTGGCGGCGACATAAGGCTACACGCGGTGACTGACCTGAAACCTGCGAACGCAGAGGACCAAAAACTCGAGCAAAAAATCGGCGACGAAGGGAAAACCGACGACACAACAGGGGTGGGGGTGCTTAGGCAAAACACCGAACCGGGAGGACCCGCCCTAACACTAGGAACAAACTAGGGAAAGAGGCTAAGAAAGACCGAAAGAAAAACGATGAAAAGCAATGAAAAAAAACTAGGGGAACTCGCCGGAGATTTACGCGGCGCCGGAACTCCGGCGAGTTCCTAGGGTTTGTATCGGGGATAGGAAGTTTTGAGGAGAGAGGGCAGATCACTTAAAAGTCTGTTTTTGCCTAAAAATACCAACATATGTTAAAACTAGTAAAAGAAAGTACTCCTTTTGTTTCACAAAAATCTTCCTATTTTCATTTTGGGTTTTTTTTGGCCAAATACAACATCTTAAAGTGATTACTTTGTTAGTTGCAGCCCTTTCATTTTAATCTCTTCAATTGCAGCCTCAAATAAACCAAACACTTTTAAGTTGCAGCTCAAATCCAACTTATTTTCATGCCTTTTAGGTTGCAATTTAAAAGTGTTTGGTTTATTTGAGGCAGAATTAAAGAGATTGAAATAAAAGGGCTGTAATTATTAACAAAGTTACCACTTTAAAGGGTCGTGTTTGGCGAAAATTCTTTCATTTTTCATGTTTGCTAATTCCCGAGTAAGTGATGAATGAACTGCAAGCTGATTGCGTCAAACAACTCAGAGTTCATTCGTCATACATCCCACAGTGTACTCATACTCACAGACACCTGGCAGGCATTGATAAAATTTTGTAAACAACTCATGAGTGAAAAGAAAAACGACAAAATTTTTAATGGCTAGAAGTGGCATGAAAGAGGATGAGTAAGGGAATGTATTGTTGAAAGTAACATGTCGTCAAACGACTATGCTTTTATTTGTTGAGTTATTGGGACTATGTTATCCATGATGATTGCTAGGAAACCTAAGGAAAATGCAAGGATCGACACAATGACTCAATTGTGCCTAGAATTAGCGGTGACTGGTGAGGTTAGTAGAAACCAGAAACCAAACGTGCGGAGATGATTGTTGGTGAGTATTCAATTGTATAAAATTAGAGTGGCAAAAACATCATGGAGAACTCAGTTGGCTAAATACTCCATGAAACATATGACCATATGAGGGGCTTCAACCCAAAAGGAAGAGGGAAGAGATCAAGAGAAGCATATATAAAGGAGACGAATTTGATATATAATATCTTTTATGATACATCATTCGTGATTCATTCCCATTCTATAACTTTGAAATGATGCTTCTAATTTAGCCTAAGAAGTAGCAGGATTGAGTATTAGGTTTACATTTCAGATAATTGTCTTTTTTTTAAAAAATTAGTCAATATAAAGAGAACTAGTTAAATTGCCGCATCTTTTCCTTACCCATATTAAATTGATAATATCTTTTATTAATATCTTTTCAGATAATATCTTTTATTTGAGGCTGCAATTGATAATACTTCATCCGTTTCTTAATAAGTCGCAACATAAGAAAGTGGGGGAATACCAAAGGAATGTAGAGGGAGAAAGTTGGGACCACAATAAAGTAGAGTAATTCAAGTGATTGAAACAAAAAGTTGTGATCCCCTCTTACTTTTTACAAGATATTTGTAATAATATTGAACTTTTTTTAACATTTTGAGTTCGGTTGCACTTATTGTGACTATTCCAAATAAGGAAAGTGTTGCACTTATTAAGATACGGAGGTAATATCTTTTATTAATCTGTATTTAAATGTACTCAATAGTCACCGTAAATGATGATGTATCATACAAATTGAACTTTTTTTACCATTTTGAGTTTGATTCTGCACTTATCGCGACTATTCCAAATAAGCGAAAATGTTGCACTTATTAAGAAGCGGATGTAATATCTTTTATTAATATGTATTTAAATGTACTCAATAGTCACCGTGTAAATGATGATGTATCATCTAAACAACAACATTATCAACTATGCGATCTTATAAACGACGAAACATATTCGAGCCAAAAAAATTCTTCTTTAATGAATGTTAAAAAAGAACTTTTATGTGAATTGATTTTCTCAAAATATAAATTTAGCTTTCTAATATTATCAATATCCACTCTAGTAATAAATTGAATTTTAGAGGTGGGCATCCACAAAATCTCAAATTCTCATTCCCCCTCCATGATTTGGCAGTTTTTAACGGATATCCATCCGTCTTTATGGAATTTTCCTCGCCATACCGCCAACACCACAAACTGCATTTCTTTCATTTTCCCTCCACGTCCTTTTCTCAATCATCATCTATTACCTTTCTTTTTTTCTTTAATTTGTCAACTTTTTATTTTTATTATTTTATAGTATTTGTTTTTTTCTATTCTTCCAAATTTCTAAACAAACACGAAAAAAACATCATCCATCAATTTTTATTAAATGAAAAATTGTGAGCATTTGAAAGTTGTTAAAAGTTGAAGGGCATTGGAAAGAAGAAAAAGGGGAAAAGATATATAAAGAAAGGATGTTTTCAATTGGATTTTTAAGAGAAGGGGATGGCATGATGCTTTGAGATTTTTGCTTGTGCTATTGCATTTGTGTAACTGGTTCGTTTTTTCATATCCTCTAATTTTAGTTTGTGTTTTTGTTTATGTTTTGGTCAATTTTATGGGGAAGGAATAAGGATGCCAAATGTGTTACTTGGAGAAAAAAATTCAGATTGTTTCACTATCTGGAAAAATTCAAAAATAAAGATTGGGACATAGGTGTTTTTAAAAGAGTTATTTCAAATAAAAAGTTTCATGGATTTGCCAAATTATTGGTTTAGAACGCATCTATTAGATGCACCTGTATAATGATGGGTGAGTTGCACCAATTAAATGGGTCATACATATAAGCCATGTGCTAGCCGTTGCACTAGGTATATGTGCATGATACCTTTTCAGTATAGGTGATCTCAGGTGTGTTATTTTTTTTTGATTCCGGTAATTAACCCGGCGCAGGTCGGTCTCATGAGTTGGGGGTAAGAAGGGGATCCCAACCCACAGCGAAACTTCCAGAGATCGAAAACGGGATTTATACCCATAAAGCAAATATTTACACAAAACTCTAAGGGGTTGATGAGCCTCGAACACCCGACCATGAGGTTGGGAGGTGGGAGCTCCAACTATTAGGCTCCCACATGATTCTCGATCTCAGGTGTGTCATGGATTAGGAATATTGCAGTTATAGATTGTTTATAGATATATCAACTTTGACCACAATAAACTTCATCTATAGATTTTGTGCGTGCAAAATCAAGTCAAAATGGATAAGGCTTAGGTGTCCCCAAAAAACCTCTGTTCTTTCTTATACTTTTGAAATTTTGTCTTTCGATTAACTATTATGCACCTAATGATACAAAATTTTAAAAATAACGTCCAATAATGTATCACCACTTACATATCAATTAATTATCATTTTTTTTGCCCCTCAAAAAAATTTAGCATCTTTTTAATATCTCCTAAAGTAAAAACTACTTGACTCATTCCTTGAAACCAACCCCCTAAAGTTTAGTAACCCATGATTTAACATTTCATTTTGGTTAGTAACTTTTTATTCTTTTCTCAAGTTGTTTCATTAACTTTTATTTTCTATTTCTCCCTATAAAAATAAATTGCTCTATCTTTAATATTAGTTACTCCTTTTTTTTAATAGTTACAATATTTTACTTTAAAAATCTTCATCCTTTTGAAAATAATGTACTCAATTTTTGGCATTTAGTTAACATATCTCTTATTGTTTGAAGAACATTCTTCTTTACGTAAAAACATGATGAGATAGAATAGTTATGTCCTCCACATAATTTCCGATAGGATTAAAAATTTAGAATCAAATTTTTATATATTTAAGTATATATACGGATTTGGCTCATGTGACACCCCACATTATGACATATAGTTGGTTGGTAATAGGATTTGGTCAAAAGGGTCTTTGGCCGTTTTGATTCATTCTACGTGCTAAGCACAATTTCATTTCTTTTGACTTGCCACTCATAACTCAAGAGATCATGATTTCACATCAATATACATCAAGCAAAAACTGGTCATAGGATTGCTAGATGTCATCTTTTTAGGATTTGCACATCTTTAACTTAAGGCCTGCAATTCTAAACATTTGATGTGTATATAATGTATTAGGGACTACAAACTTTTTTTGATTTTTAGAAAATTGGCATTATGATGTGAATTTGAAGGCTATCTTTGAGTTCTTGATTAAAAGAACGAATCTTGGATGAATCTTGAACCAAGAAAACAAATCTTGATCACTAGTTAAGGTGTAAATTCGGTTTCTTGCTAATATAATCACACGTTTCTTTATGATGCTGATTAAAAGACACTAAGTAACAAGGATATGGAATTATCAAATCCTAACCAAGGCTTGATAATAACTAGGGTGCATTCACTGCCAAAGCTTTGGATTCTCTCCTAAAACGTTAATTCCACAAGGAATAGGTTAAACTCAAACAACAACCCCCTTTTATTCATTGATATGCCGAAATATAAATACATTAGAAGAGTCCTTGCTAGGTTCCAACTCTAATGCTCCTAACAAACTAGAAGATAAGAAATATTTCGGTTGGTTGTGGTTGTTATCAATCCACACGCCTAACAATGTCCTAATGCAAATAAAACTCTAAACAAACTCTAACCACACGCCTAATGTAAATTAGGACTCCTAACACAATTCAAACTCTAATTAAACTAGGAATAGGAATTAAACATCGAAATTACATAGAATTCTAACAGAACTAGAAAACTACATAAGTGTCCTAACAGAACTAGGACTTGTCACCATGATGCCACTCCCATTCACATCAAACTCCCTTTGTTGAAAAAAACTTGTCCTCAAGTTTGGTCTTCGAAACAAGGGACTAAATCATGTGAAGGAAAAGTTGCGCATACTCCATCTCCTAATAGCACTCGAAACGTTTCATAACCAACTTGTTCCACAATATCAAAGGGACCTTCATCAAGTGGCTCGCCCTTCTTGTGATTCACATGAAGTTTTTGCGCGGCAAGGGACAACCACACCTTATCACCCACGGCTAGCTTGGTTCCTTTACGCAAGTGTAGAATTTGTTGACGATGCTCCCCGCTTTGTACTTGCGGTTTCCAAGATTTCATCACGACAAGAACTTAGACACACATGAGCTCCATCTTGCTTCTCCTTGCCCTTGTCTTGCTTGGGCGAATGGCGTTTTGGTGGTAAGGGCTCAAGAATCAAACGCCTAGTACCCACCAGCACCGAATACTCGTTTGTTTTGCCGTTATGAAACACAAAGCGATCACTTTGCCATGGCCGCCCAAGTAGTAAAGAACATCTTTGTCATAGGTATGGCATCACACCATATTTCATCACGATACTCGCCCACTTTAAAATTCACCAAAGCTTGCTTTCTCACCCACACGCCACCATCATCGTTCAACCAGTTTAGTTTGTAGGTGTTAGGGTGCTTCCTCGTAGGCAATTGCAGCTTATCCACCATGGTTAAAGCGCACACGTTTGTACATGAACCACTATCTATAATAAAGGAACAAGCTTGATCCTTTATTAAGCAAGTCGACACAAAAAGATTATGTCTTTGAGGATCCGTGGGTTCATCTTGAAAATCTGCCAGCAATGATCTCCTCAACACCAATACCTCATGCACCTTTTCCGGACTACACTTGGCTTGGCTACTCCAAAAATCATCACTCGCCATATCAACCACGGCTTGTTGGGCTACCATGCTTTGTTCTTGCTTGTTTTCTTCCTCCTTGCTGTGCACCAAGAAGTTGTAGTACTCCTCTCTCGTTACCATGACACGATTAGGACAATTACGAGCCACATGCCCCAAACCTTGGCACTTAAAGCAGACGGTTTTCTTCACGAGTGGTTCTTTAGAACTCCCAATAACGAGCTTACCTTTCAATGCCTCCATCACCTCTTGCGTGGTTGGTTTTGCCTCCGTGGCTTCCTTAGACGAACTACCAGATTCATGCTCGTGTTTGAAGGCCTTGTACGCACCAAAGGACGAACCTTTATGTTGCCTCTCTAATTTGCACGCCAAAGAACAAACCTCATCAAACGTGGTAAGAGGCTGCAACTCCACATAATTACGCAAGTTTTTACTTAAACCAAGCACAAACTTCGCAATCTTTTGCTCTTCTTGATCCCTACAATCACACGCTATGTAGAGACGCTCAAACTCCTTAATATATTTCTCAACACTCATGGATCCTTGCGTGAGAGAATTTAATTTCAAAAACAAATCTTGCTTGTGTGTTCGTGGTACAAACCTCTTCTTCATCTTCGTTTTCAATTCAGTCCACGAATCAAGGAGTTCTTTTCCTTCGGCTTCACGTCTAGATTGGAGTGAATCAAACCAAAGGGACGCATACCTTGCAAGCTTGAGGGTAGCATATGAAAATCGAGCACATTCATCAAGCTGCTTATGGTTGAAAAGTCGATCCAACCTCCTCTCCCAATCCAAGTATGCCTCGGCATCTTCATCACCATCAAAGAAGGGAAGGTCCGAAAGTTTTAAGTCTTCCTCCTTCCTTCGGTTGCTCACACTATGAGTAGAAGGATCGGATTTATTGCTCTTCAACTCGATCATATCACGCTTCATCTCCAAAGATGGTTCTTTGCAAACCAGGCGTTCATCTCCATAAGGTCCGCAAGTGTAGAGGCAAAGTTCCTCATCGTCTCGTCATCTTCCGCCATGAAACAAGCCCTCTAAATCCAACAAAATCCCCTTTCAATCCCAGCAGCCACACCACTTGATGTGAATTTGAAGGCTATCTTTGAGTTCTTGATTAAAAGAACGAATCTTGGATGAATCTTGAACCAAGAAAACAAATCTTGATCACTAGTTAAGGTGTAAATTCGGTTTCTTGCTAATATAATCACACGTTTCTTTATGATGCTGATTAAAAGACACTAAGTAACAAGGATATGGAATTATCAAATCCTAACCAAGGCTTGATAATAACTAGGGTGCATTCACTGCCAAAGCTTTGGATTCTCTCCTAAAACGTTAATTCCACAAGGAATAGGTTAAACTCAAACAACAACCCCCTTTTATTCATTGATATGCCGAAATATAAATACATTAGAAGAGTCCTTGCTAGGTTCCAACTCTAATGCTCCTAACAAACTAGAAGATAAGAAATATTTCGGTTGGTTGTGGTTGTTATCAATCCACACGCCTAACAATGTCCTAATGCAAATAAAACTCTAAACAAACTCTAACCACACGCCTAATGTAAATTAGGACTCCTAACACAATTCAAACTCTAATTAAACTAGGAATAGGAATTAAACATCGAAATTACATAGAATTCTAACAGAACTAGAAAACTACATAAGTGTCCTAACAGAACTAGGACTTGTCACCATGATGCCACTCCCATTCACATCACATTACCAAACATGTCTTAAAAGTGCCATTGATTGAGTTTATTCATTTCTTTGTTTGTTCAACATAGCATACCAATTATATTTCAAAAACTGCTATTAATGTGGTTTCCTCATAAACCAAACCAGGGATTCAATCGGCCTTCTTTGTGTTGCGCCATTGACGTCGTTTAAGCCTGTGGAGAAGGCTGAAACTTCTGAGGTTAGGTTCCTTCACGCCACTTCATCTTTATTTACATTTTCATTGGGAGTCTATGTCAATGTAATATAATCCATGTTCGGCGTGGATGCGATCTAGTCTAGGGACCGTATCTCGTCTTAATACATTTTCAGCGTGGATGCTGTCTAGCTTAGTTAGTTAGTCACCCTCTAACCCAACAAAGAAAAAACTTAATACATGTTCGGTGTTCCACACAAGTTATAATGTTTTAACAAGTTTTATGCGATTATTATGAGAGGATGGGACGATGGGTAATAGTTGCGATTAATTTTGTGAAATTTTCCTGATAGCTTCAAGTACATATCAATAAAAATCCTGAAAATTTTGATATCTTGAAAATATAAATCAGTACGAATCTAACAAGTCATGCTATGTGACTATATTCTTCCTTATATACTCTCGCATATCCAACAAAAGTTTTTGAATCTTTAGGTTCTAGGGGTGAAAACCAAAATACTGCTGAGGAAGTAATAATGATGACGCTATTCAACGTGTTTGGATCCTCTAGAGTTCTAAAATAACTCTACAAGGTAGAGTTTGAGCAATATCAACCATTGAATAAAAAATCAATGGCTCATATATTATCTTTCCAAAATCCCCCCTATTTTTTCTCATCAAAATTCACCCCCTAATCTTCCTTTCCCACCAATATGAACCTTGATTTTAAAACGTATGGTTCGGATACAACTCTACCTTGTAGAGTTTTATTAAAACTCTAGAGGATCCGGACTCCTATTCAACTATGTAGGTGGTAATTGTGAATGATCTGGGTTTGGTTAATTTTCAGTGTAACAGATCAATGACTTAGGAAACTTTTTGATAGCACCCAATAAAAAACTTAGGAAATTTTCATCTTGCTTTTTAATTAAGGAAATGATTTATGATAACCTTGTACTTTAGGCCGTTTTCAAAATAACCCTATTTCACAATAAGTAGATCTCTCTAGAGTTACCATATATAATTTTCTAGATGGTTTTTCAATATATAGGGTTATAGTGAAGGTCAAAAAGTCTAAGAACAGGTTACCCTGTATAACCTTCCTGTTGATTAGGAAGCAGATATTGCAATTATGTGTTAATTTGTTGTCCATTGAAAGGATTAGTAAATGAATGATTCTTTCTAAACTAATAGAATATATACAAAAAGTACTATGTTAGACAAGTTTGAGTCCCTCTAATTTCTAAAGAACTTTTTTGGTTACAATAACATTGCAGATGAGCTATCCATCATCAGAAGATGATTCATATGAATCAAAAAGAATAAGTCCAGACTGGGGATCCAAAACCAGCATGGACTCAGGCCAAAGTTCACCTCAAGAACTAGGCTCAACGGATGCAACATCGAAGGCTAAACCCACAATGCCTGCCTTAAGCAAGCCACCGGACCATAGAAAACAACTAGACCCAGTATGGAAGCCAGGGTCCAATAACCCAATGGGTGGGACTCAACGGCCCTTACCTAATCCTAGGCCGGTCCCAAATCACGAGGCGATAGTTCAGCGACGAGAAGGAATGAACAACAACAACGGAAGCAGCCGAAGTGACAGCATAGAGAGCACAAGTAGTGCACCCTTTAAGCCTCATACAGGAGGGGATATAAGATGGGATGCTATAAATGTGGTAAATGCAAGAGAGGCTCCTTTAGGACTTAGTCATTTTAAACTCCTTAAAAGACTTGGTTATGGAGATATTGGTAGTGTTTATCTTGTTGAGTTAAGAGGGACTAACACCCACTTCGCTATGAAAGTTATGGACAAGGCATCACTCGCTAGTAGGAACAAGTTGCTTCGAGCACATGACGAGAGGGAGATTCTTGGCTTGCTTGATCATCCTTTCTTACCTACTTTATACTCGCACTTTGAGACTGATAAATTTTACTGCTTGGTCATGGAATTCTGTAGTGGTGGTAATCTTCATTCTCTTAGACAGAAGCAATGTAACAAATTCTTCACTGAGGAAGCTGCCCGGTCAGTACATTTTCCTAGATATAGTTATATCTCCTTTTTATGATCTTATTATGTCAATTTCTTGCTCAACTTCCTGTTACAACATAACAATAGTGAGGGTGCATTCTCTTCGCCTGAATTTTGCTGAACTTATTTGAACTTAGTGGAGCTTATCTAAACTTATTGAAGATTGTTTCATAACTTATCTGAACCTAATTTTCCAGAAGATTAAACTGTATGGAATGCAGGTTTTACGCATCAGAAGTTACTTAATATGACTTCGTATGGAATGCAGGTTTTACGCATCAGAAGTACTCTTAGCATTGGAGTACCTACACATGCTTGGCATTGTGTACAGAGACCTAAAGCCAGAGAATGTGCTAGTGAGAGATGAAGGCCACATCATGCTCTCAGATTTTGATCTCTCCCTCCGATGTTCAGTCAACCCAACTCTAGTCAAGTCTTCCTCGGCCCATGTACCTAACAATGCTGGTGGAGGCGGTGGTGGGATCCTCGATGAGGAAATGGCAGTGCAGGGGTGCATGCAACCATCAAGCTTCTTCCCACGCATACTCCCCAGCAAAAAGAATCGAAAATCCAAATCAGATTTTGGGCTTTTTGTAAATGGATCTCTCCCGGAGCTGATGGCAGAGCCCACAAATGTCCGGTCCATGTCCTTTGTCGGAACCCACGAGTACCTTGCACCTGAAATAATCCGTGGGGAGGGGCATGGTAGTGCTGTAGACTGGTGGACCTTCGGAATTTTCCTATATGAGCTCCTGCATGGTACCACCCCTTTCAAAGGACAAGGAAACCGGGCTACCCTATTCAATGTTGTCGGGCAGCCCTTGAGGTTCCCGGACACTCCAAATGTCAGCATGGTGGCACGCGATCTCATACGTGGGCTTTTGGTTAAGGAGCCTCATAAGAGGATTGCTTACAAAAGGGGTGCTACTGAAATCAAGCAACACCCCTTTTTTGAAGGGGTGAATTGGGCACTTGTTAGAAGTGCTGCCCCTCCTCATCTTCCTGATCCTGTAGATTTTTCCCGGTTTGCTAGTAAGGAAGCGCCTCCCCCTTGCGTGGACAAGAAAGTCCCCGAAAGTTCTACAGGGAGTGACAGCAACCAGAGCAATTCCAATGATTCGACCTACATTGATTTCGAGTATTTCTGATAAACCATACATACACTACAAGAAATATCATCATATTTCCAATTCTATACTCCTATACTTCTCCTTAGCAAAAGTGACTAATTTTTTTTGTACAAAGAACTTGAAAACTCTATTATTATTTGAGGAACAGGAATCCTTTTTTTGACATAAAATGGTTGAGTTCATATGTGTAAATACAACCTTTTTTTAATTACCTATCAAAGAAGATAAACAGATTCTATCATCACATACTAGTAGTTTAATTCAATCTTGATGCAAATTCATGGAGCCAAATCTTTAGTTGTTATCTGTGGCATTGGCTGATTCCTTAAGAAATGTTGAAATAGAAGCAGTGCAAGTCGAGGGCGAGTCAACGGAACCTCGTGCCCTGCACCTCTAACTGTCACATATGTCAGTCCCTTATATACTTGGCTCCATCCACCAACCTGATTCTCCTCCAAACAGAACAAAAATAGAAAATGAAGTATATATTTAGAAACTGTCAAATCAGAATTTCACAAACTTGTTGCTGTTATCAGAATATTAGTGATCATGAACTGCTGACACTGACCTTTTCATCGTCGTACCAGGGATACCATTCTGTGGTTGTCCCAAGTTTGAGGGCGTTGATGGAATATCGTGTTGAAGTTAAAGGTAAAATCGCGTCTGTGTCCCCACTGTAATCAAGGAGAGATCTTAATAATGAATGAACTGCGTTCTTGGTACAAGTTACAATGTTACATCCTACACCCTAGAGCATGATGCACATAGTACTGTATATAATAAGCTCATTGATGAGGACATATTATATAGTAAATTTTAACATCAAAATGAAAAGACATAGATCACCTGAATACCCAAATCTGAACACCAGCAGTAATGAGTTCTTTGAAGATAGGGAGCATGGATTTTGGGGAGTCAGTCCAACTGCTTCTAACAACATCACTGCATAGCATGAAAATCAATATATAAATGCTGCAATATATCCATTATCATGGGAAAACATGTACTTACTCCAAATTTTATTCTACATACACATCACTGAACAAACTCCGCCTGTGAGTGTCTGTGTGACATTCACTGCCGGTCTCAAGCCCGGATAAAGGAGGAGAGTTGCGGTAGGTTTGGGGCGGCCAGCATAAAACATAGTCCCATATCATGACATGAATCGACAAATGAAAAACGTGGGGGCGTCCCCTACTCAGCGACGCGCTGCACTTCATAGACCCGGGTGTAGTGATAAGTATGCAAGGGTTGCTAGGTCGTCGCCCGGAAGCGGCGCGCCATCCCGGCGCCCGGGGGTGGTGTCAAATATGCAAGGGTTCCCGCATCAGGGACGGGTGCGGGTAAAGAAGTTAGTCCAGGGTAGTGGTAGTGGTAGGGGTAGTAGGTTGCGCTTTGGAACATGGAACATTGGCTCTTTGACGGGAAGATCGGCGGAGGTGGTGGAGGTTATGAGGAGGCGAAAGATTCACATAATGTGCCTTCAAGAGACTAAGTGGGTTGGTGGAAAAGCAAGAGAACTAGCCCCGTGGGGTTATAAGCTTTGGTACTCGGAAAGGATAAGTGTAGGAATGGAGTAGGCATCATTATTGATAAGGAATATATTGATGATGTGGTGGAAGTTTCGAGGAAGAGTGACCGCATTATGAGTATCAGGCTAGTATTAGGGAGTAATGCGGTGACTATCATAAGCGCATATGCGCCGCAAGTAGGATTGGAAGCATTTATTAAACAACAATTTTGGGAGGATCTGGAGGAGGTTGTGCAACGAGTGCCTATTAATGAAAAATTGATCATTGGTGGGGATCTTAACGGACATGTGGGCACTAGTCGAGTTGGCTTTGAGAGCATTCATGGAGGTTTTGGGTATGGGGAGAGAAATGAAGCTGGAAGTGATATCTTGGATTTCGCATTAGCCTATGGTCTTAGTATTATGAACACTTGGTTTGAGAAAAGAGAATCTCACCTTGTGACGTATAGGAGTGGAAGTAACGCGAGTCGAATTGACCTCTTTTTAGTAAGGAATGGTTGGCGGAAGAGTTATACAAACCGCAAGGTGATAGGGTGAGAGCGCGACCACCCAACATAGACTAGTCGTGCTTGATTTCGGGGTAGGGAGTCTTTAAGAAAGCGAAAACCCAATGTGGAGCCGCGAATCAAGTGGTGGAAGCTCCAAGGGGAGCACAAAGAGAACTTTTTAGCTAAGATGGCTAATAAAGATATTTGGGCTTGTAACACGGAAATGGATGTAGATTCGATTTGGACAAAGATAGAACTTGGTATAAAGGAAGTGGCGAAAGAGGCCCTTGGAGAATCTAAAGGAACTGTACCATCAAGTAAGGACACATCTTGGTGGAACGAGGAGGTGAGACAAGCGATAAAAAACAAACGAGAAAGTTATAAACTTTTGGGAAAAGATAGCAGCGATGTGAACTATGAGAAGTACAAAGAGGCGAGAAAAGAAGCCAAGAAGGCAGTACGGGAAGCTAAAGCACAGGTAAACAAAGAGCTTTATGCAAGATTGGATACGACAGAAGGTGAAAAAGACATTTATAGAATTGCGCGTATGAGGGACAAGAAGACAAGAGACATAAGAAAGGTAAAATGTGTCAAGGGTGTGGACCAAAGAGTGCTTGTGGAGGATGAAGAGATAAAGGATAGGTGGAGGTCGTACTTTGATACCTTGTTCAACGGTGATAAAGCACAAGACATCGGGGATGTACACATTCCGCCAAGTATGTTAAATCGAGAGTTTATGAGGAGGATTCAAAAGGGAGAAGTCGTTGCAGCATTAAAAAAGATGGGATTGAAGAAAGCTACGGGGCCAGATGGCATACCTATCGAAGTTTGGAGGTGTTTAGGGGGAGAGGAATCGAATGGCGACAACATTCTTCAACATGATTTGGAGACACAACAAAATGCCATTAGAATGGAGGAAGAGTACTTTGATTCCTTTGTATAAGAACAAAGGCGATGTACAAGATTGTACCAACTACCGAGGAATCAAACTAATGAGTCATACGATGAAACTGCGGGAAAGGGTGATTGAGCAAAGACTTAGGAAACATGTGAAGATATCGGAGAACCAATTTGGATTTATGCCTCGGAAGATCGACTATAGAGGCCATCCACCTCTTAAGACAAACAATGGAACATTACCGTGATAGGAAGAAGGATCTACATATGGTTTTCATTGATTTGGAGAAGGCATATGATAGAGTACCAAGAGAAATACTTTGGTGGGCGTTGGCAAGGAAAGGTGTTCCACAAAAATATATAGATATCATCAAGGATATGTATGAGGGGGCAACTACGAGTGTGCGGACTACGGTGGGGAGGACGAAGAGTTTCCTATTACCATCGGAGTGCATCAAGGTTCGCACTTAGTCCCTTTCTCTTTGCCCTAGTCATGGACGAACTAACGAGGTCAATTCAAGATGATATACCATGGTGTATGATGTTTGCGAGATGATATTGTGTTGATTGATGAAACAAAGGAAGGTATCGAGAGAAAGTTGGAATTGTGGAGACATACATTAGAAGCCGGGGTTTTAGATTGAGCGAAGTAAGACGGAGTATATGGAGTGCAAGTTCGGTGGGGTTACAAGCGCGAGGCGAGGCGGTCACTTTGGATAGCAAAGTGGTTCAAGGATCGAACGTCTTCCGTTACCTAGGATCCATTCTCCAAAAGGATGGAGACCTGGATGGAGACGTGGCTCATAGAATTAACGCGGGTTGGTTAAAGTGGAAACGCGCTACGGATTCCTTTGTGATTCGGCATTCCCCAAAGCTTGAAGGGAAAGTTCTACCGTGCAGCAATTAGGCTGCTTTGTTATATGGCACCGAATGTTGGGCGGTGAAACAATGCCACGTCCATAAGATGAACGTGGCGGAGATGCGTATGTTGCGGTGGATGTGTGGCCACACAAGGAAAGACCGATTAAGAAATGAAGTGATCCGGGAAAAAGTTGGAGTTGCATCCATTGAAGAAAAGATGAGGGAGAATCGGTTAAGATGGTTTGGTCATGTGAAAAGGAGATCAGGTGATGCACCGGTGAGAAGAATTGAAGAGTGGAGGAGTAACCAAGTTGTAAGGGGTAGGGGAAGACCTAAGATGACTTGGATGAAGGTAATTGAAAGTGATATGAGGTTACTTGGGATTGAGGAGAGCATGACGTTGGATAGAAGTGAGTGGAGGGCAGTATCCATGTGGAGGAAGGGGTGTGATTTACGCATTTATTTGTTTTTCTCAATTGTGTTGGTATTAAAACCTTTTGTTGAAAACCTCTTTTAAAACTTGTTGGTGTAAACCTTGCTTTAAAAAAAAAAAACCTTTTTATCACTCTTGGCGATGCCATCTCCTTTGGTGACGGTTTCAGTTGACGATTCATGTTAGCCGACCCCAAATCACTTTGGGAATAAGGCTTAGTTGTTGTTGTTGTTTATACACATCACTGAACAAACCCTCAGATACGTTTTCTAGAAATGACAGGATGTCTAATCATTATTGCATAATGTAAGTAGTCTTCACTGCACTAAGGGATGATAATGAACCTATTTAGCTGGTGAGTTACTCGAGATTTTAAGCCGAAAAGGGCTTAGCTCAACTAGAAAGGCTCATGGGCTGGCTTGAATTGTTTGACTATTGTATGTTTATGTGTTATTAATTAGCAAATTAAATTAAGAAGAATTTTCGGAAAACTTCGAGGAGTTATATAAATCGAAAAAAAACGAAATATTCGCCTAACGTTATGATATAGCTAGTTGTACTTTTAGAAAAGCTCAAGGCTCGACTCGAGTTCAGATGTAAGTACCACGAGTTAGGCCGAGCTACTCTTTAGTCTTTACTTGAACTTGGCCTAGCTCGTTATATTTGACAATTGACATGACCGTGGTCGCAATATCATAGAAATTGTAATAATGATAAAAATAGAAATATTCCCTTAGACAACCTCACATCTATGATCATTAACATGAACTTGACATTTGACAAAAAAATCAACACAAAGTTGCCTCTTTCTACACCCAACCGCACAAAATTACCCATTTTCACACGCAACAAAAATAAAGAACAGTTTTCGTTGAATATGTTAGATATTGTGAAACTCCGTGAAGTGAGTCTATTGATCAATATATATAGGTTACAAACTTACAATAATCCGAATCCTAATATCATTAGGAAACTATACAAAGTATATCCTAAGACAATGAGAAAATATTATCCTAATAGTATTCTCTATCACACTACCCCCTGCGAGTCATAGCGGGAGGAGGACGTACTTTAAAATCCAAAAATAATTGTCGAGGAAGGCCTTTTGTGAAAATATCTGCAAACTGATACCTAGTAGGCACATGTAACACACGAACCTGTCCTAAAGCAACCTTTTCCCGAACAAAGTGAATATCAAACTCAACATGTTTGGTGCGTTGATGCTTTGAACCGGATTCTTTGGACAAGTAGATAGCACCGATATTATCACAATAGACAAGTGTAGCCTCGATGAAGGGGACAATGCAACTCAAGTAATAAGTTGCGCGGCCAGATTCGGCTACAACATTAGCGACGCCTCTATATTCTCGCCTCTGCGCTAGATCGAGAAAAGAGTAGCCCGACGCTTAGAAGACCAAGAAATAAGGTTGTCCCCCAAAAACAACAATATCCAGGACGTAGAACGGCGTGTGTCTGGGCACCCACCCCAATCAGCATCAGTGTAAGTAATCAAGCGCAGGGAAGAAGTACGATATAAATGTAACCCATGATCAATAGTGCCCTGAATGTAGCGCAGGATCCGTTTTAATGCATCATAATGAGAGACCCTGGGGTCGTGCATAAACAGATGAACACTTGGCCGAACAAAGCATAAGAAATATCAGGACGAGTGAAAGTGAGGTACTGAAGAGCATCTGCAAGACTGCGATACAAAGTAGGATCATGAAACGGTGGTCCAACATCTGCACTAAGTTTGGACTTAGTGTCCACGGGTGTAGCCGCAGGCTTACAGCTAGCCATGCATGCACGCTCTAGAATTTCCTGTGCATATATATGTTGAGATAACAACATATAAGAAGGTGTCCGGGTGACTGCAATACCCAGAAAATAGCTGAGTGGACCTAAATCAGACATCGGGAACTCGGTCCAGTAGGCGAGTAATGATCCGTGCTCGTAACGCATCAGAAGAGGTAACCAATAAAATATCATCAACATAAAGAAGTAAATAGGCAGTGTCCGAGCCATGATGAAAAGTAAACAGAGAATTGTCACTCTTGGTAATAACAAACCCCATATGCAAGAGAAAAGAAGCAAAATGCTGATACTAGGCACGGGGTGCCTGCTTTAGGCCATAGAGCGCCTTACGCAGACGGCAAACATAATGGGGAGTACGAGAATCAACAAACCCGGGAGGTTGATGCATATATACTGTCTCACGAAGATCACCATGGAGAAAGGCATTTTTAACATCTAGCTGGTGAATAGACCACTTGCGAGCCATAGCTAAGCTTAATACAGTACGAATGGTCTGTGGTTTAACCACAGGACTAAAAGTCTCATCACAGTCAACACCAACCTCCTGAGACCTGCCATCACAAACAAGGCGAGCTTTGTGTCTTTCAAGATCACCATTAGATTTCAATTTATGTTTGAAAAGCCACATGCAATTAACAATATTCACCCCCGTAGGCCTAGGTACTAATTCTCATGTCCCTGTTTTAATAAGAGCACCATATTCATCATGCATTGCCGCATTCCAATTTGGGTCATTTAAGGTCTGTTTATGGTTTTTGGGCAAAGGAGATTTATATGGGGGAGGTGTCTTTGGAATTTTGAATAAGCAAATTATATTTGGGGTTGGGCTTGGTAATACCGTGTTTGGACCGAGTAACAGGGGGTGAAGGAGGCGGCCTGGTGGGTTGAATAGAAGGGAGCCCACGTAATGGGGGAGGTGAGTAAGGCGTGGGCTGCTGGGGAGGACTGCGCATGTGGGCCTGGGCAGCAGGTGGGGAAGATTGGGCCTGGGAGTCCGCATGGGAAATGACGCGTGAAGGAAGGGGGGAGTTATGGGACTGGGATGCCGCAGAATACCTGGCGCGGACTGGAGTAGTGGGCTGGGTCGTAGGATGGGAAGGGTGGGCTGCTGAAGATTGGGGCTGGCGCATGATTATATGTGTGAGCAAAGGGGATATGTCATCAAACCCAAGAAAATCATAGGTCGAGAGAGGTTGGGTGTGGTGATATGCAAAGGGGAAATGGGATTCATGAAAAATCACGGGACGGGAGATGATGATTTTATGTGTTGCAAGATCAAGACACCTATACCCACGATGGTCACGAGGGTACCCCAAAAAAACACATGGAGTGGAGCGAGGGGCAATCTTGTGTTTAGAGGTAGCTGTAAGATTGGGAAAACATAGACAACCGAAAATGCGAAGATGGGCATATGATGGTAGGACAAAAAATAATGCTTCAGATGGGGTTTTGTTTTGGAGAGCTTTGGTGGGCAAAATATTGAGAAGATATGTGGCGGTCTCTAAAGCATAAACCCAGTACGAAAAGGGGATGGAAGCATGAAATAGAAGTGTGCGAATGACATTATTAATTGTGCGGAGCATACGTTCTGCTTTACCATTTTGGGAGGATGTATGGGGACATGAATATCTGAAAACAATACCATGTTGGATGCAAAATAATTTGAATGGGTCATTGTCAAATTCCCTCCCATGATCACTTTGAAAGGCTTTGATAGGGTGTTCAAATTGTGTCAAAATATAGTTTTGGAAATTGACAAAAGATTGGTAGGTTTCAGATTTATATTTGAGAGGAATAGTCCACACATAGTGAGTAAAATCATCAAGTAAGACTAAATAGTATTTATAACCATCACTACTCCGTATAGGAGAGGTCCACAGATCAGCACGAATAATGTCAAAAGCACAATATGTAGTAGTATGAGATGTAGCAAAAGGAAGTCTAGTGTGTTTCCCAATAGGGCAAGTATTACAAAACTTGGAGTCGTGCTCCTTATTATAGTCTATGCAATTACTACTCCTAAGAAAGCTTAAAGAATGGTCGCCAGGATGACTAAGACGGTTGTGCGGGTTGTTTGAGGAAGAGTAGTGAGGGCAAAGTGGCAAGGCAGGTGGATGGTGATGTGGTGGTGACTGGATAAAGGTCCCCCGAACTATTGCATCACGTGAGAATGGTCCCCGTTTTGAGATCCTTCACAGAAAAACCAAAGCGGTCAAATTCAATGGACACTAAATTATCAGAAGTGAATTTGCGGACGGAGATGAGATTTTTAATGATTTGTGGGGCTAGGAGAACATCACGGAAGGCAAGTTTATGAGGAGAGATAGAAGTGTGACCATAACCCGTAATTGGAATGCGACCCCGTTGCCAACTAAAATATGATTATTAGTGCTCAAATTAAATAAGGGCATGAGAGTACCCGAGTTATGAGTCATGTGGGAGGTAGCGCCCGAATCCATATACCATCCATCATCCGGTTGTTGAAGAGTCATAGTTGAAAAGGCATGGCCCAACTCAGTGGGGGTCATGAGGGGCCCGTATTGAGGGGGCTGAGGCTGTTGATGGGCCGCGTAGGCCCGCTGTGGGTGGGCTGCATATCCTAGCGGGCCCCGGTATGTGTACTGAACAGGGGCTGGCCCACGCTGGGGGAATGGGTAGGAGCAAGCGGCCCCACTGTTAGGCGGGGTATTGAGGAGCCCAGGCAATTGATTGGGGCCGAGGACCCGGGAGAGGAACAGATTGGGGGAGAGGTGCCTTGGAGCACCCGGGTGGTCGGCTGCCGCCGCTGTGGTTGCTGCTTGTTGACCACGGCCGCTTCCCCCTGCCGGGAGTTGTTGCGCCCCGCCGTGACCGCCCGAACGGCCACCCGTTCCCACCACCACCACGGGGCGGTGGGATTGTGTTGCGGCACTTGAGAAGCAAGAGAGGAAGCGTCTTGCTTCGGGCTACGAACGACCGGGCCGAAGTGGGGGCTTCTTGGGCCCTGCGAGACTCCTCAAGAAGGAGACGGGACCTGGCAGTCTCAAACGAGGGCAGGGGGTCCGATTGTTGGATCAGTGAAGCAACAGTGTCGAAGTCGGTGTGAACGAGCCGAGATACCAGACGCAGAACTAGTTTTTGCTCAGAAACAATCTGATCAACATTAGCAAGTTGATCCTTTAAGTGTTTAAGTTGTTGACGAGAGGCGGAAATATCAGCAAAATTCGATAAGTGTAGGGAGTTAAACCGGTTTTCCAAGTACACGGCTCGCGTGTGTTTATTGTCCCGAAAAATAGAGCGAAGGCGATTCCAAGTCTCTTGGGCGGTAGCGCCGCGATATAGGACAATTTGTAAGAGATCGGGAGAGATGGTGCCATAGATCCACTTTTTCACAATTGAGTCAAGTCGATTCCATAGTTCAAGAGGGAATATCGTGGCGTGGAGTTTTGGGATCAATATGGTCCAAGACATTGCGAGCATGACAATGGATTTCAAATAATTCCACCCGGTTAGAGTCTTGCGACTTTCACGGTCAAGGATGATGGGTATCTCATTCTTGATGTTGCTGATTGCCTGTGCGGGGGTGAAAAGGCGGGGAGGAGGGCGGGGGCGGTGGTGGGGTGTTGGTTGGAATAACTTCCTCGTCACCGACCATAGGTTCGAAAGAAAAAGTGGTGGAATTACTGTATTAATGGCGGAAGGAAGTGGCGAGGTAGGCCCACAAAGAGCACGTGTAAATAAAACAAAGTGGATCACAAAGGGTTGAAATTGTGGTGTGCAGTAGGTGGATCACAAGTAGCAGGCAAAGGAAAAATAAAAATCACTACTTTGGTTTTGACGTGAGGTCCGGTGTGTTTGGTGGGCTAAAAAAAAAAAAAAAATCAACGCTTTGGTTGACGAAGTGAAAAGAATAAAAATCACTACTTTGGTTTGACGTGAGGTCGGATTGTTTTCTTTGGTTGGATCTCTAACCTAAAGCTCTTGATACCATGTTAGATATTGTGAAACTCCGTGAAGTGAGTCTATTGATCAATATATATAGGTTACAATAATCCGAATCCTAATATCATTAGGAAACTATACAAAGTATATCCTAAGACAATAAGAAAATATTATCCTAATAGTATTCTCTATCAAGAATAGAATTTCGCTAAATCAAAATTATACGAAGTAATAATTTTATCTGTTATATATGCAAACCTGCAAGCTCTCCAAGGATGTGGAATAGATCCACTGATGTTTGCATGAAGAGCCTTTTGTACATCTAGTCTGTTCATGTACTTTGTTGTGTACGTTACTACACAATCATCATTTCCTCTGTACGTATATGGCTGCATAGTTTTCCAAAATTATCAGTCAATTTATCTATGTGTGCTACATCATAAAACTTGTTTGGGTGGATTTTTGATATAATCAAGAATGTAGTATTACTTAACCGGTAATAATGTTGTTCTAAAGTTTTTACGTATATTAATTTTCATGTTAATTACTCCTAGAGTTCTCCCTAAAAGAGTTTAAAGTTTAACTATTACAAAGAGTAAGCAGCATATCAAACTACTATAAATACCCCTATATGAGCTATATAATGCCATCCTCCCTAGAAATTCCTATTTTTGTCCGTTTCTAATACAAAAAATTTCTAACAGACTTAGGAATGGAAATCACTTTAGTTTTCCTCCGAACAAATCAAATCTTAATAATTTAAAAAATTATTTGGTTGGTCAAATGAAATTTTAATATCCAAGAAAATTACACGTCAATTATTTTTGTCAATTTAACAACTTTCCAATAACTTACGCCCATAATATAAAAAAAAAGTCAAACAAGAGGGTATTAATAGTATTGTACGTACAAGAGGTTTGTTCAAGTGATGGTGCATGGTAGAGAAGTCAGAGCAAACAGGGCCATAAATATCATAGGGATTGATGTCTCCAAATTCCGAGTATGCTTTGAAAAGAGCATGATTGCATTCACCCTTTGGGAACAAAAACGAGTCATTTAAGCAGGACTCGTTGAGTGATTTGTAAGTTGCATCTGATATCAATCCATGGTTGTACCAATATTCAAATGATCCTTTATTGTCTAGATAATTATCTATCAGAGGATTCCCCAGCTGCAATATACACATATATGGACCACACAAAAAATTAGAATCCTATAAAATAATATATTTTGTAATTCCAAACAAAAAAGGGTATGATAGGTATTTTATTAGGTATATGATCATTTTACGTTATTATTTAGTATTGTTTGGTAGATACATTATACACACTCCTTTTGTTTTGAATCAAATACTTTACACGACTTTTATCTTAAACTTCATAAAAATTCGCTGTTGCTTTTCAAAACAATCAAGAGTCAAGACAAAGACTTTGATATATCATCTTTTTTTTTTTTTTGACGGGAGACTTTGATATATCATCTTTAATTAGTTAAGCATTACTAATACAAAGTACCATGATTAATCCCCTCAAAAAAAAAAAAGTACCATGATTAAAATTTTCATACCATATAAGTAAAACATTAATAAGAAAAATTTACCAAGAAGCCTTTGAAGTTGATGACAGGATTCTTTGTTCCCTTGTTGAGGCGGGTTAAGATGAGAGAAAGTTGAGGAATATAATGGCCTGCATAACTTTCTCCGGCTATATAAAAAGGTCTATGCTTGTATTGAGGGAACCTTTTAAACCATCTCGTTAAAAATGCATAGGTATCTCTAGCTGCAAACACATATATAGAACGTTTATAAGTAACAAAGATTTAGCAATAGATTAATCTTTTTTAGGAACTAATTACATTACTTAAGAATTTTTTTAGAGGTCAAATAGATTATTTAAAATCACAATTTATAATGTATTACTTTGTCAAGTTGAGATAAAAAGGGATAGTACCTGTCCTCCTATCACCAGTTTCTAGTTGATCAACTGAATAATTCGAATAAGAAAATCCAACTCCAGCTGGTGAGTCCAGAAAAAGTAAATTGGCCTCTACAAAGAAAGAAAGAACACCAAAGGGAGAAATGTCAAGGTTTATCATGAAACTGGACTCCATGAAACAATGTATTCAAAATCTTATTAAGAATTAGAAAGTACCTAATAATTGAGAACTTTCATTATGTCATGAATCCATTCATTCAGGCCCGTCCCTCACATTTTGGAGGCTCTGGGGCGAAATAAGAAAATGGGCCCTCCCCAATGTCACCTACTATCTTAACGTATATTAATTTAAACATATTAATGGTCAAAGTTTGGTTAAATATGGGTTTCGTAACTCATAAAATCTGGATTCATTTTAGCTTACATTTTTTTACAAGATACCCACTGGATTAATAGTTAATTGGTTATATTTTTATGATCTGTCTTCCTAAATTAAGTCATGAATTGCTTTTTAATTTATCAGTTCATGCTCTTCATTAAGTTGTCAGTTGGAGTCTGGGTTTTGGATTACGAAATTGTATAAGCGCTTTGACCTTTTCAATAACTTCTTTAATATTTTTCTGGGTTTGAATTGTGAAAAAAGAAAAAGAAAACAATAAAACCCCTCACTTTTTAACAGTTCCACTTTGACATTTCCGTTTTTTTATTAACATCTAATATATTTGACTATCTTACTTTATTGATTCGTATAATTTTGTAAAATCGAACATTTTGAATGTAATATACATTAAGATAAATTTTATATTTGAACATTTGTTCTTATATATTAGTAACTTTATAGTCATACTAGAGTTAAAGAACAATGCAAACATAAAATGTGGACAATTATATAAAATTAAAGGGGGTGTGACATAGCAAAAGCATAGTTACTCTATATGAGAAGGGAAAAAACAACTTAATAAAGATTACTGGAAACTAAATAAACCAAAAAAGAAAAAAAAATAGAAAACTGAATCTATTATTTTAAAGTCGTTGAAAACAAAAGACAACCAAAAAGAAAAAATAGAAAGCTGATGGAAACAAAACTATAGTTTTGGAGTACGTAGGACTCGAACCTGGGATGCATAAATTCAATGGAATCAATAGTAAACCAAGGAGCTAACTCTATACTTGCTAAATGTAGAGCGTGCAGATTTATTTATATTTAAATAGCAGATTGCAATAACAACAAATCGGGCTTTTCTCCCTGGGCCCTGGGCGGGCGCCCCTCCTGCCCAGGCTCAGGGACGGGCCTGCATTCATTATGCATGATTTTCTCTCTTATAGTGGCATAGATGATGTATGGATATTGAAATATCAAGATGAATGTAGTCTTAGCGGGTGGAGGATATGAGGAAGTCCCACATGAAGAACATTGGTAGGAATCGAGCCACAGTCACAATTTGGACTTCAAATTACACTAAGATGTGACAAAGTATAGATTATTATCCCTAGAGATGCTAATCTATTTTGTCTACTCGTGAGTAACTCAAACTTGACTCGGTCAACTCGAGATTGAAATCGACTCAGGACCTGAACAAGATGACTTGTGCAAGTCCCATCTCAACTTGATAAGTTCAACATGATGATTATTTCTTTTAATTTTTTATACTTATAATACAACTTCACAAGCTTTTATTTATCAATTACCTAAATTTAGTTTTTAAAATAAGAGATATTAAGGTAAAGCATTTCTGAAGAGAAAGATTTTACTAGATTAGGAATACGAATAATACCTCTTAAAAGGATAAAGTTGGACAAACACGAATCCTGTATATTTAAATTTCAGTTTCAGTTGTTAATTCCCTTAACCCTCTTCGATTATTCTCTCCTCACAATAGTTTCAACGAGGGGTGTTAAGTCGATTTTGTTTGCTCGTGAGCAACTTGAAGTCGACTAGATCAAAGTTTAACTCGATCGACTCAACTCGCTCAAAGCTGAACTTGAAATATTTTTGAGTCAAGTCAAGCACAATCTAACTCGTGCTCAACTCATTCAATTAGCACTGGTGGTCATCCCATTGCATACTATATATATACCCATATTTAGACTCCCTTACAACTCAATTATATTATATCTTAAACTTCCTCTATCCTCGTACATAAGCCCAAATATTGATCAAACATAATTTGGTTAACAATAATGCAATAGTTCTAACTTCTATACGTCTAAAATTACCATAGGCAAAAACGAATTTTACATTCTTATCAAGTACAATTCAATAACCAGTGTCTAAAAAGTAAGTACATATCTATACGATCCTTTCATAAACTATGATCTACAAAATATTATTGCTTGTGACATTCACACTTCCCACGCAATTACATGAAGGATCGATAAAGAAGTGCACAAGACATGCAGCTTATTAGCAGAAAAAGCCAAAAAAAACATGTATAAAATGGAAGGACATAGAACCACTTTGTGTGAATCACCTATACCCTACCTAACCACTTTGTATAAAATGGAAGGTCTACAAACATCCACATTCCCACACAAAAGAGCAAAAGGACAATAACAATAGCACATACCTTTGTTCAAAGTATATATCATAACAAAATAATTATAAATGCTTATCCAATTATACATACCTTTGTTCCAAGCATATGGGCTTAAAGTCAGTGCCTTCCCATCAGGTTGGACCCTAAAGGGCCCCACCTCCTCTGAAGCTCCATAGGCTATGGATGAGCAACCAGGTCCACCATTAAGCCATAATACAAGTGGTTTCAAATTGGGTTTACTACCTAATGGTGACTCAATTAGCCAGTAAAAAAGGTCTCTATTTGTCTTTTCATCTACTCTTACATAACCTGCAAATTGGCTAAAGTTCACCTTGCCTACCGGCTGCCCCGGTAGCCCGACGATCCTATCTTTTTCGTGGCGGCTCCTCTTGTGGCTATGGCCATGTTTCGCTAGCACGTTCCCCGAAAAAAATAGGATCATAAGGAGTGTAAGGTATTGGGGTGAATATGATGAGGAGATCTTACATTTTAATTCTCTAGTGGTTGTCATGGTTGTGTTTGTTTTGGATCCTAAATGACCATAAGTCAAAAGTTTTTAAAGATCAAGAGGGTGTCATAAAAAAGGCCAAGAAGCCTTCTTCACATGCAAGTAACAATGTGATCACATATATATTTATAGTTTGCGTCTACAATAATTTTGTGAAATGTAAACTAATTTGGACGGTTAATAACATAGTTTATTAGTCACTTGGGGTGTCTATGTAATTGGTCACATGAGTGTTAATATTTCCCTCTTTTGGGCCACTAATTGCTCAAATGAAACAGGTTTTGTATATCTATTTGGTACAAATTGTCACGAGACATACTCATGAAAAGAAGGCAATTGTTCTTTGATTACTGGCAAAACAGAACCGTAGGCTTTATAAAATATGAAAAGAAGGTAATTCTTCCATAATATTACTCCAAGTACTCCTTAGTTCTTACTCTTTTCATTTCAAACAAATGTCAAATTCATGATATTAGCAAATACTCCCTTTGTTCTTTAATGATCTACTCGCTTTCCTTTTCCATCCCTTTTTTTAAAGATCTACACATTACTTTATTCCTCATTCTAAGAAAAATATACAATAATTTGATCGCCCTCGCCCATACTCTATCTTCCATGCTTCTCTATCTCACTTAAAATATAATTAATCCACACTATCTCTTCTCAAAAAAAAAGTAAAGAAACCAATTGACCCACTTTTTACACTCTCTATCCGATTTGCCTTAAAATGTGTATCTAATCTATAGTAACAGTATGTTGTAGCCTAACATCTACGGCTCCTTTGAAGACACTTCGCCATCAGCCGGACACGCGTACTCTCCTAATAAATAAGAAGAAAAAGGTTTAACACTTGGGTCATATTCGATTGGGAGAAAAGGCTTACTTTTCTCGCCCAAAAGATAATCGGAGCCCGTCCTTGGAGGTGGGCTGCAAGTGAGTGGTTGATAAACCCTCACAAATCATGGCTGCCACGTGTCATGATCTCGATTCCTTAGCCAATCGGATGCCAATCCTTTTTAGGGCGCTTTTTAAGGTTATTCAGTCATCTTGCTATCACTATAAATACCCCCGAAATCGGGAGAAAGATCATTCAATGCAAACAAAGGCAAAGTTACTCCGAAAAATACTCTCTCACTTTCTCTCTCTAGATCTACTTTTCTCTCTACCACTCCCTCCGATATCCGACTTAAGCTTCGGAGGGGGAACCACCACCCAAACCTCCGGGGTGGGTCCCTTTTGCGTGTTCTGGAACGAAGCTCGGGCTTGGACTAAGCCGATCTCGGACATCGTATCACAAGTCTCCAAGGAAGAACATCTAAGGGATACTAGTTTACTTGCTAGACAAGAAAGCCTTAGCCTATAGCTTACTTGTTGGACAAGTAGGGGACTAAACATTTGGCGCCATTCGTGGGGAGACGCAACAATGATCGATTGTCAATCGTCCAACGTGGCTAGAAATTGAAGTTTTGGATCAATGTCGAGGACACATGATAGATCATGAGAGACCGCCTCGAGGAAGGGATAGGCCCCGTCCATCATCCATGTTCCTCGGCTGCCAAAGAACTCCGTCATTCAAGAGAATCTTGAACGTCCAAAGGATCGCGCCCATCTAGAGAACGCTTTGAATGACTTCCGAGACAAAGATGACAGCTAGCCGTCCAGAACGCATCAAGAGCAACATGTCTTTTTCCGTCTAAACCCCGAGCGCCCGCTAACAATCTAGTTCCTCTTAAGGGGCGTTCCCAAGAAAATCGTCCGAGTCCTAGTCGACTGCGTTCGTCAGAACCCCTAGAAGGACGGCCAGAGGAAAGGAAAACGTAAGGCGGTGAACAACGAAGGAAGATGGACCGGAACTCCGGTGGTTAGGACCCGGGATCGTGTCCGTCCGAGTGGGCATCGAATGGAAACAGATGCCGAGAATACCTAGAGGCAAAGAAAGCCGCCGCATTGCAACGATCGGCGCCGATGTGGTCTACACCATACTTGAGGGACCCTCCTTTGAGGTTGCCGACCGTAATGGAAGGACGAAGTTTAAGCCTCTCTCTTGCCCACCCAAGACAAGAGAGGACGGTGGTTCAGCCCCATGGTTTATAGACGAGCGGCCCTCGCAAACACTTCATCCGATCCCCGCGATAAAGGAATATCGTAAGGAGTTCGTACCCATTGAGGGACGAGATGGGAGATCTCCGGATTAACCGGCCTACTCCCTTCTCGGCCAGATCATGGAGGCGCCCCCATTCCCAAAGGTTAAACTTCCTACTATAGAACCTTTTGATGGAACAACCGATCCGCACGATCACCTATCTCGCTACAAACATCGGATCTACGTCCAAGGAGTAGATGATGCTACTTGGTGTAAGAACTTCCCAAAGAACTCTAAAGGGAGTAGCTCGGAAGTGGTTTAACAATCTTCCACCCAATTCGATCAACAATTTCACCGAACTCGGTTTCTTATTTACTAGTCACTTTGTTGCTAATAAGCAAGAGCAAAAAAACAAGCATGCACTTGGGAAAGGTCGTTCAAGGACCGAAAGAGGCTCTTAGAAGTTTTGTTAAGAGATTCAATCTGGAAGCCCTTCGCATTCAAGATCTCAATGCGGGGGTGGCCTTTGACGCCTTTATCGTGGGACTAAGGCCGGGAAGTTTTAAGTTCGATCTTGTTAAGAAGAAAATCACCACTCTTGCCGAGGCTTTAAGAGAAGCCGAAGCCTTTATACACGCCACTGAAGTATGTGCTGAGACAAAGCACCCCGAGTCTAAGAAGCTCAAGAGGTTGCTCACCAAAAAAGAGCAACACCAAAAAGGCCGAGACTTGGGCAATTACCTCAACCACTACTTCGTCCCGTAAGAAGCAAGAGAAAGGAATCTCGAGCCTTCTTCATCCAACCCCCATCGATTCAAAGAAGGACCAATACTCCATTCTCATGGAGATCAAAGACCAGCATGATGCTGAAGGCTCCAAATGAGATGAAGACGCCTTACGAAATAGGGACAAGAGCAAATCATGTCACTTTCACAAGGATCTGCGGTCATGAAACTAATGAATGCAAGCACCTTAAGAGGGCTTTGGAGGATCTAGCTCGGAAAAGGAAAAAATGAACTCCTATTTGCCCTAAGGGGGAAGGAAGTTTCGGGAGGAAGGATGATCGACAGACTAAGAAGAAAGAGAGTGAAAGCACGGACGAGGATGTTGTCCTTGTAATTTCAGGAGGATTTGCTGCTGGAGGACCAACCAATAGAGGGCACAAGAACTACCTCAGGGAGCTCGGTCAAGTCTTACTGGCTGATCAGACAAAGGCCGAGCCCTTCCCAAAAGTGGTAGTTAGTGAACAAGATCGGGGGAAGCTGAAAAATCCCCATGATGATCCTTTGGTTGTAGAGATGAAGATAGCAAACTTGAGAGTAAGAAGAATTCTGATTGACACCGGAAGCTCGACGGACATCATTAGTGCTGATTGTTTGTCCAAATTAAAGTTTGATGAAAAGAACTTGGTTCCCGTCCACCACCCCATCATTGGGTTTGGGGGAGGAATCATCCATCCTATGGGAACCGTTACTTTGCCCGTCCGAGCGGGAGAGAAGGATGCCTCAAGAACTCTGTTTACCAAGTTCTTGGTTGTCCGAGATTTGACAGCCTACAATGTTATACTTGGACGGCCAACTCTGAATCATGTTAAAGCTGTAATAGTAACTCACTTGATGCTTATGAAGTTTGAGTGTGATGATGGCAAAATTGGCTCCTTGTATGGAGACCAGCAGGCGGCTAGGGAATGTTATTTAACTACCCTCAAGACATCGTCATGGAAAGCAGATAATGAAGACCGAGACGAAGATCGGTGGGTGACGGAAAAACGTCCGAAATTGGGAAGGATAAGACGAGGGTTGCGGCGAAAGAAAACGTCTGAAATGGTGAAGGACCAAGTGGCCTCGTTGAAGATGGCAATTGAGAGTCCTCAGACGCCTGTCGCTCCCTCAAGGAAAACGTCTGAACTTCTCCCCAGCAAAAAAAGGAAGTATGACCTCGTCAAGGAGGAGCCACCCTCGTCTGAGGAAGTGATGGTCATTATGGGACTAGCGCTAGAACGTCCAGAGCCTGTGGAAGTCCCTGAAGATGTCTGTTTGGATGAGGCTCGTCCAGAAAGAACTTTGAAGATTGGGTCCTCGCTCTCTCCTGAGTTGAGGGGCCTTTTAATCAGCTTGTTGAAAGAATTTCAAGACGTGTTTGCTTATTGTGTTGAGGAAATGCCTGGAATTGATCCAGAGATAGCCGTCCACCGGCTTAATGTCAATCCAAATTTAAAACCTGTTCGTCAGAAGAAAAGACATTTGGGACCGGGCCAGAATCGAGCGGTCGACCGAGAAGTTCAGAAGTTGTTGGAGTCAAAATTCATCAGAGAAACTTATTATCCAGAATGGATAGCAAATGTAGTCATGGTGCCAAAGCCTAATGGCACTTGGAGGATGTGTGTGGATTACACTGATCTCAACAAGGCTTGTCCCAAGGACAGTTTCCCTTTGCCTAAGTTGGATCGTCTAGTGGACTTCACAGCCGGCCATGCTTTGTTAAGCTTCATGGACGCCTATTCAGGTTTTCAATCTTTTCATCAAATCCCCACGTGGTCAGAGGATCAGGACAAAACGTCCTTCATTACTGAAAAAGGCCTGTATAGCTGGCTAAGGATGCCTTTTGACCTCCGTAATGCCCCGGCCACCTTTCAAAGATTGATCAATACTGTCTTTCAGCCCCAGATGGGAAGAAACATGGAGGCCTATATTGATGATATGATAGTCAAGAGTCGGCAAGAAGAAGGTCATGTTGGTGATTTGAGAGAGACTTTCGAGACTCTCAGAAAATACAAGTTAAAATTGAACCCCAGCAAATGTGTATTTGGAGTCTTGTCTGGGAAGTTCTTAGGCTTCTTAGTAGATCAGAGGGGAATAGAAGCCAACCCAGAAAAGATTCAAGCTATTTTAGACATGAAATCCCCGTCAAAGATAAAGGAAGTTCAGCGACTGATGGGTTGCTTGGCTGCCCTTGGACGATTCTTGTCCAAGTCAGGTGACAAGTGCCATCACTTCTTCGCTACTATCAAGAAAAAGGCCAAGTTTGAATGGACAGCAGAGGCTGAGCAAGCGCTTCAGCAAGTCAAAGATCACCTTCGGCAGCTGCCGAGGTTGGTCAGTCCAGCTGAGGGGGAGAAACTATTTGTATACTTGGCTGTGTCCACTCAGTGTGAGTCTTTGCTTCGTGGCGGAAAGAGAGTCTGTACAAGTTCCAATATACTTTGTGAGTCATGTGCTCAAGGATGCGGAAAATAGGTACACTCTAGTTGAGAAGTTTGGATTGGCCCTCGTCATGGCCAGCAGAAAGTTAAGGCCCTATTTCTTGGCTCACAGTATTCTCGTCTACACCGACCAACCCTTGAAGCAGGTTTTGCAAAAGATGGAAGCCGCCGGACGGATGTTAAAATGGGCTGTTGAGCTTAACATGTTCGATATATCATTCGAACCAAGGAAAGCCATTAAGGGGCAAGCCTTGACAGATTTTATAGTTGAGCTTACTCGGCCAACAATAGGACCAGTATTTGATCCAGCTGAAGGGAGGAAGTATTGGACACTCATGGTTGATGGATCGTCCACTGTCAATGGATGTGGGGCATGAATCATTTGTCAATCTCCAGAAGGAGACAAGTTTGAATATGCGCTAAGATTCCAATTCCAAGCGTCCAATAACGAAGCTGAATATGAAGCACTTCTGGCTGGAATCAAAATGTGTAAAGCGACAAGAGCTCTGGAAATTGAGGCTAAATCAGACTCCCTTTTGGTCGTCAGTCAAGTCAACGGGGATTTTGAATGTAAAGAAGCATCGATGGGCAAATATATGCGTCTGATCAAAGAGGAAATTGAGCCTTTGAAGCGATTCGTACTCGACCAAGTGCCAAGGTCAGAAAATCATCAAGCAGACGCTCTCTCGAAATTGGCCAGCTCGGCCGAAGGTGATGCACCAAGAACAGTATTTTGGGAAGTTAAACCCAAAAAGAGTATTGACCAAGAGCAAATCATGTTTCTTAGTCGAGGGGCAGTTTGGATGGAGCCCATAATAGAATACAAGAAAACAGGACGACTGCCTTCGGATCCTGTGGAGGCTAAGCATGTGAAGGCTCGAGACAAGTGGTTTGAACTATGGGACGAGACCCTTTACAAAAAGTCATTCAATCGCCCTCTCCTCAAGTGCATCACCTAGAGAAGATGGTCTAGAGGTTCGAAGGAACTCCATGAAGGAGCTTGTGCATCTCACATTGGGGGAAGAGCATTGGGAGAAAAGGCTTTAAGGACGGGGTACTACGGCCTACCTTAAAGGAGGACGCCCTCGTCTACGCAAAGAAATGTGATAGTTGTCGAAGCATGGAAACCTCGCACCGTAAGTCGTCCAACTACTTAAGTCCCATCTTGTTCCCTCGCCTTTTGCCAAATGGGGCATGGATATCCTAGGACCTTTCCGGTGGCCGGGGCAAAAGAAATTTGTGATAGTAGTCGTGGACTATTTCACTAAATGGATAGAAGCTGAAGCCATGCGAGGTATAACAACAAACGACGTCAAGGGCTTTATTTGGAAAAACATTATAACTCGTTTTGGCATGCCACAATCCATCGTCTTTGATAATGGCCCACGCTCGAAACGCCTAAACCGAAAGATTGGTTCGCGTAAAGAGAAATCAAGGCTCACTTCGCTGCAGTCGCCCACCCACAAGCCAATGGGCAAGTAGAGTCCTTCAACAAGATTCTATCCAATGGAATCAAAAGGAAGTTGGATAATGCCAAGGGGCAATGGGTTGAAGAACTGCAGCTAGTGTTATGGTACATCAGAACAACCGCCAAAAATTCTACAGGGGAGACACCCTTCATGTTAGTTTATGGCACTGAAGCCGTCTTGCCCATTGAGATTGAAGAACCCACCCTGCGAGTCATGTTGTACACAGAAGAGGCCAACTGGGCTGCATTGTGCACGACTTTGGATCAAGTACCAGAAGTCAGGGGCAATGCCTTACTAAGAATGCAATTGTACAAACTGCGAATGGCTCGGGAGTTTAACAAGAGAGTCGCTAGACGACCACTCAAGGTGGGGGATCTTGTTCTAAGGAAGATGGAGGCGGTTGGACGAGCTAAAGAGATAGGGAAGCTAACACCGAACCGGGAAGGACCTTATCTGATTATCCAAGAGCTGCGCAGTGGAACCTTTCGTCTCCAAGATCTGGGTGGACGAGTTATACAACGCACTTGGAACTCAGATAATCTGAAGAAGTACCACGTCTAACTCAATTCATCGTCAGAAATCTAGCTGGTAGTTTGTAGTAAGTCCAAAGTGCCACGACACATGCTAAAAAAAAAAAGAATTGTATACATGTATCTTGCCATTTAGCCAAGCAAAATTCATATAATACAATTCCTACCTTCTTATAGCCTTTGTTTATTTTCACCAAGTTAGTTCACTTTGGGGCATTAAATCAGTTACTAGTCTAAAAGTGACAATAACTTGGGGCAAAAACACAAAAAACAATAGAGCATCAAAAATACTCACTTCCATGCCGAACATCACTCCCTCGAGGAGACCGGCCAAAAGTATAACAACCTAAAGGTTGACAATACATAAATGGCAATCAAATTGACAAAATCTCTAGTAAGGGAAACGCCAAGGTCTCTAAGAGAAGGATGACCGTAAATAAGCCCTTAGTAAAGGATACTTACTTTCACATACACCTGACAGCCTAAGTAGTAAAGACCCTAGTAAGGGATCACTACTTCCGGACGAGTGTTGCTCCCTCAAAGAAGGCGGCTAAGACATGGTCAGACCATGTATCTAAATCTCGTCCTTAGCGATATCAGCGGGCTTGGCCAATGTTGGCCGCTCTCCTTCTTGGACTATGGCTTGTCCACTATATATGGTTGAGCCTAGTCCAAGAAGGGGGGGGATAAGACAAGCCTATAGGACGAACTAAAAGAGGGAAGCTCGTCTAAAAACCGGGATGAACCGGCAATAAATACCGCGCAGACGAGTGTTACCAACTCGAGAAAAACGATAAAAATGTGGCTAGTCCACAAACCTCTTGGGGTGAGACCCGTCCGAATGAGAAGACCATCTAGAGTTCCGTGACGAATGTCACTAAGTACTTTTTAGAAAGACCCATAATCGTCCAAGGACAAAGATGGCAATTTTCTCCTAAGTGTGTTTTGCAAATCGTCCAAATATCCGGCCGAGTATTTTTATTTGGCTACATTTTGTAAAGACTCTAGACCATTCAAGGGCAAGGATCGTGGTTGGCAAGCTTACTCTATTTATAATTTTGTAGACCGCCCAAAAGTTCTCGAGACGAATCTCTTCTAAAGGCAACGATGCCGCGCTTTCCTTAAAAATCTGTGCGGAACGTCCAACATTCAGGACGAGACACATTTTATACTCAGTCAGAATTGTAATTCAAGAGGAGAAGAGACAAGCAATTGGCAACAAATCTTCCATATATATACTTGGCAAAAAGTTTACAACTTAACACTAGAAGAGATAAAGCTACAACGGCAAACAAGCCGAGAAACTTAGGAAAATAAACCTAAAACTAGGCATCATCTTCGACGCGAAGTTTCTTGGTTGTCTTCGTGGTTCTCCTCCTCAACCGCAGCTTCGTCGTCTGAGTCCAAAAATTCCGGAGGTTCCTCGGCACATACCATAGCACGATGAACACTCTGTTGATATTCCAGACGACGAACGAAGCTGGGGACCTCAGAAGGCTCAACCAGCATCTCAAAGGCCTTGACGGCCCAGTCCTTAGACGTTTCGACGACTTGAGCCAAGCCTTCTTTGGCGTCGTCAAAGGCACTGACCGCTTCCCCTTCCGGACGTGCGCCTTCGCCCTTAGGAGGATGTTCTCCCTTCTCAGTTGAACAAAGAAGCAAGAAGAGCAAAGCATCTCTTTCACCCTTCAGATCAGTAGAGACAACATCTATGACCATCTTCAAACGGTCCAGCTCCTTGAATAGATCGTTGATAGTAACAAGATAATTCTTGTTTTCGGACTCCAGGAGAGCTGATCTCTTCTCCAAAGCCTCCAGGGATTGATGATGAAGAGTATTAGCCATCTCAATGTCATGGATGGCCTTGTCGCCTGCCGTTGTAGCAAGGTGGATGAGCTGCTTGTTCTCCTTTCTGAGCTCCCTCGCCCACTCTTCAGTAAGCATGCTGCGAGCAAAAAGCTGGGACAATGAAAACAAAACAAGTTATTAGACGAGTTACAAAAAGGAAAAATTTACACAAGTACTAAACAAGGGCTGCAGCAAGTCATACCTCGGCAAAGAAGTCGAGACATGTAGCCCACATGCCCGGCTGATGCCCCCCTTAATCCTTTGATATAGGATTCAGGGTAACACTTGAAGAGCTCCTGCTTAAGCCGATCTTTTTCAGCCTTTGACATTGTGGCAAAAGCAGGAGAAGACTCCTCGTCCGAGTTTATGAGGGGAAGAGCTGAGGGTATAGCGGGGTCTTTGCCCTTATCTGAAAGAGGGGGAGAGTCAATTATCTTGATGGGAAAGACGATGGCTTGTCTATTGGACGGACTCATAGACCGTCCGTCGACCCGCACCGTCCTAACTCTATTTGGATAATATGACTCACCAGACGAGATGGAGGCCGTCCTAACAGCTAGCGGCATCTGCGACACCGGCCAGCCACCGAGCCGCTGAAGCCCGGGTAGTTCTCAGCAGCCGTCTCCGACTCTGGAACAACCAAAGCCACGGCCGATTCTGGGTTGATCTCAGCAGAGTCTGCTGGCAGAATGTCCAACGGACCAGCAGGATCCGCACTCTTTTTCCCCTCGGCAGGGGCAGCAGCTGAAGGTTCCTTTTTCAGGGCCTTGTCCTTTGGTGGAGGCATGCTTTTCTCCCCAACTTCACCAACAGGAGTCGGCTTCTCTGCCCTCTTCCTTGTAAAGCCCTTAGGCTTTTTCGATGGAGGATGTTTCGCGGCCGCTGTAGGCCTTTTTTTGGACGAGGACGACTTCCGAGGTGGAAGTTTGTTTGTAGGAGCATTCTTCTGCAAAAAAAAAAAAAAATTAACTTTTCATACTGGTCGTCCAAAGGGCAAAAGCTATAAATCATTTACAAGGTTTCAGACGAAAATCGCCCAAAGAAGGAAGGCGTCCTATAATGGACACCTCCTTTCCTAAGGGAACCTTGTCCAAAAGAAAATGTTCCCGAATAAAGACGAAGTTGATACAAAGAAGGAAGTCGTCCTAAAAATGGACGGACTAAAATGACTCCCGTCCAAGGACAGGAAATCAACCCTTCGTCCAGTATCAGGACTTAAAGCCTTTCAGACGAGAATGGCCCAAAGATGGTGGCCGTCCAAGCATGGACGCTTTCCTTCTTCGGGTGATTCTCGTCCAGTGAAAGGAACAATGACTTGGACGAGTCCAAATGGTACTCGTCCAAAGACATTTAGCCTCTCAGACGAGAATGGCCCAAAGAAGGTGGCCGTCCAAGCATGGACGCTTTCCTTCTTCAGGTGATTCTCGTCCAGTGAAAGGAGCAATGACTTGGACGAGTCCAAATGGTACTCGTCCAAAAACATTCAGCCTCTTAGACGAGAATGGCCCAAAGAAGGTGGTCGTCCAAGCATGGACGCCTTCCTTCATTAGGTGATTCTCGTCCAGTGAAAGGAACAACGTCTCGGACGAGTCCAAATTGTCTGTGAATTTACCAGTGTTACCAGTGTTTCAGCCCTTTTCTCGCCGCTGCTCTTGGCATATTCCTTCCATAAGTTGTCTGTGAATTTAGACATACTTATATCTCCCGTCCAAGATGCCTTGAGACGTTTTCTGGTCGAATCTGCAAAAAAGAAGTGGGAAATGATTAGTCTGATGTATACTATGGGCGAAGACTTTTACTTGGAGAATTTGAATGTATACCTTTATCTTCGGCCAACCGCAAGCCGGCGGCGACCAGGAAGTCATCATGGTAAAACATTTCTTTAAGAGGTATCCAGTTAGCTGGCCCCTTAAAAGATCGCTGGCCGGGCCTGGAGTACTCCTTTATTCTGAAGTACTCCACAACCTCTTTGTCATAGCTGTCCTCCAAATCCAGCCAGGACTGCTTCCGTCCAGTATTCGTGACGGATCGATTATAAAATCTATAACTCTCAGTGGCATAGTCGTTGGCCGCCCGTAAGAAGATGAAGTCGGCCTTCCATTCGTGCATCTTCGACGGCTTGCCCCACACAGTCATAAAGCCTGGGCGGTTGCAGTTGCTGAGCCATGCCCCGTCCACGGCTCCAGGTACCTTAGCCGCGTAGTGAATATGGGTAAAGGCTTGGAGAGAAAGAGCTAGGCCGCGCAGTTCGCAGACGGCAATAAACGTCAGGACGTTGTGCCAAGCATTTGGAGCCAGCTGATTATGGCCAATGTGGTAATATTGCAACACTTGTTCTATAAATTCGTGGAGAGGGAACCTTAATCCCGCGTCCAAGGCCAGCTTGTAGACGTCGAAGTGGTTCTTTGGGGCACTCAGAATCGTCGCGTCTTTATTTGGGATGACAAAGGAGAAGCCCCGGCATAGGCATGCAAGAGGATAAGTGACTAGTGGTCCTGGTCCTATTTTCTCTAGCCATTTACGATTGACCAAAATGAAGCCGGGGTCAGAAAGGGGACCTAAGCGTCTTCTAATTTCCGACGAGGTCGTAGAGGCTTCGTCCGATTCCTCGGCAACGTCAGAATCACTGCAGTTATTATCTTCGCCGGTTCCCTCCATATTGACGTCCCTGCCAAAAGTACTGGCCTGAGGGTTTATTTCGGAGTCTTCTAAATTGTGGTCCGGAGAAGGAGGCCCGCCTAAAGGCTCAGCACTTTGAGCCCCCCTTGTCTCATCTGGAACACGACCGCAGATTCGTCCATGTCCGAACTATGTGTGGGTAGTATTACCTTTCGTCTTAGACGGGCCGTTTGCTTGACGCGCGCCGATTACCCCGCACGATGTAAAGACCGGGTCGTCTCGACTTTCTCGGCCAAAACCACAAAAAAATATATACTCGGCCATAAGAGGCCCAACTCTAGAATGTGCCGAAGAAGAAGTATCTGGCTTCTAGGGTCAAGGCAAGCTCTTGGTCGGCTAGGATAATTTGACGAAGAAGATTCCATTTTATTGATATTCTAAGAAAAAATAAAGAATAAAGAAGAGTAAAAAGAACAAAGATAAGATACCTGCTAAAGCGCCTGGACGAGTCGGTGAAGAAAGCTGAGGCTGGGCGATCTCTCTCTCTCTCTAGAAAATTTGCAGAGTTTATCTCTCTAGGAAAATTCGTTCAAGGTGTGAAATGATTTAATGTCCTGACACCAAAGTTATTTATAGAGGGGTAAGAAACTCGTGGAGCCTGGCCAAGGATGACCGAGTGGAGGATAAAACGGCCGATTATGACCGGTAAAACCCAGTGAAAAGGCGCGTCATTTCCTTCATTTTGAATAAAACTACCTTGGGTAAAAGGGCCTTAACCGTCGGATGGGCCAAGCAAAGGAAAGTCCTTTTTAGGGGCAAATGTTGTAGCCTAACATCTACGGCTCCTTTGAAGACACTAGGGCTCATCAGAGCCGTACACGTGTCCTCTCCTAATAAATAAGAAGAAAAAGGTTTAACACTTGGGTCATATTCAGTTGGGAGAAAAGGCTTACTTTTCTGGCCCAAAAGATAATCAGAGCCCAGCCCCTTGGAGGTGGCTGCAAGTGAGTGGTTGATAAACCCTCACAAATCATGGCTTGCCACGTGTCATGATCTGATTCCTTAGCCAATCAGATGCCACTGTTTTAGGGCAATTTTTAAGGTTAGCTATCATCTTGCTATCACTATAAATACCCCTGAAATCAGGAGAAAGATCATTCAAGGCAAACAAAGGCAAAGTTACTCAAAAAACACTCTCTCACTTTCTCTCTCTAGATCTACTTTTCTCTCTACCACTCCTGATATCTGACTTAAGCTTCGGAGGGGGAACCACCACCCAAACTTCCGGGTTGGGTCCCTTTTTGCAGGTTCGGGAACAAAGCTCAGGCTTGGACAAAGCTGATTCAGACATCGTTGCACAAGTCTCCAAGGAAGAACATCTAGGTGATACTAGTTGCTTTACTGCTGCATAGACAAGAAAAGTCTCACTATACCTTACTTGTTGGACAAGTAGGGGACTAAACAGAGTAGATTTTAAAAAATGGAGTAATTCAAGTAAAAGAGGGATAATAAGAAATAGAAAAATGTATTAATTGGAAAATAAAATAAAATAAAAAGGTAGTTGATGCTAGTGCATTCTTTGCAAACTCTTTTTTCGTTTGAGGTAATGATCGATGCGATGTGTTAGTACGTCTGTACGTGGTTTAGTTTCTCCTGTTGTGAAATTATAGCCTTATCAATATCGTTAGGAATTCATTTTATTTACCAAATTGCTGCCAAAACTCATTTTATTTACTCCCTTCATCCCACTAAGATTGTCACATTTGACTTGACACGGTCTTCAAGATTTGTCTTTGATTACTTATATCTTTAATTATACTTGGAAAAAAATTAAACGAGTTTAATATTTTGATAGTATATGTTGTGACACTTCAAATAAGATCCCACACGACTATATTTTCAGCTATATATTAATAAGAATTTACAAATCAAAACTTACAAAGTTTGACTTTCAAAATAGAAATGTAGCAATTTTAGTGGGACGTAGGGAGTACCTAAATGTCGTCTGAGCTCAAGACTAAGTTTTTTTTACCAAATTGTCGTTGAGGGTTACTTTTTTTTTTTTTACCAATTTGATCAATTGGCCTTATTTGGGTGATTCTTCACATGTGTTCTTTTGAATCATTATTTTGAATTAATATTATGACAATTATTTAAAGAAAGACATACTCACATGGGATCTTGTTTGATTCCTCTCAATGTTTAGATCATTAAGATCTATTTTGCATAATATTTTCTTTCAGATAGCTACTTCCGCCGTTTCTTTTTAAATGCAAGTAAAGAAGACGGAGGAAGTATAGTACATGTAGCACCTCACGTCCTCACCTTAGTATGGATGGATTGTGTGTGGAATGCCATTTCTTCAAGAGAAAGTTGGACTTGATGCTTGCTACTCCCTCCGGTCTTTATTAGTTTACCCGTATTCCTTTTTGGGATGTCCCTTATAAGTTTACCCATTTATTTTGTTTCTATTTTTGGAATGGGACCACTAACTTTCCATCACACATACATTCAACTTTAATATAAAATAATAGTTTCTCTTTCTTCCTATGTTCCACAACATTATTTCTCCTAAAACTCTGTGCAAAAGAAACGGGTAAACTAATAAAGACCGGAGGGAGTATTTCATTAGCATTCTAAGTCGTCTCGTGTTGTGTGCGTAGTCTGAGGCTCTGAGATTTATAGCAAAATGATTTGGTTTTGAGTTGATAAGACAAATCACTTTACTACTACGATGGCATGAAATACAATATGAAATAACAATGGCACTTTATTTGAGCAAGTTAATAACTACAGATGGATATCAAGCTATTGTTATAGTACATGTAGCATCCTTAGCTAGGTAGCTTAGTACATACTTTCTATGGTTGGGTTGTGTGTAATGCCATTGTTTAGACTTTGGATAAGTTATGGAATGGGTTTGTCTTCCTTCAAGACAATGATGGACTTGGTGTTTGCTATTTCATTTGTTGTTGCATTGTGTCATGTGCTTAGTCTTAGATTTAAATACAGGAAAATGATTTGGTAGTTGAGTTGATTTATGAAAAAACACCTGACCTGTACTACAACAACAACATGAAAATGTTAGATACATGAATTGGTCGAGCATTTATCCAAGTAGGTTGATCAATCGAGCATGGTAATCTTAACCATCTTATGTTGCAATCTATGTTGCAATAAGATCAGATTGCAATACGCCAGTAGATGTCAATGGCTTTTTCAGGTTTTAGTTGATTGTTAGGAGAATAGTGGGTCTTGGTTGAGAGCAAATTTGACAAGATACAGGCAGAGTGTGTAGACTGTAGAGTACATGATTATATGAATTGGCCTTTTCTCTACCTGAAAATAATGCTTATTCTTGACTCTTACTTACATATTTGCTAACACTTTCTTGTTTATTGGACTTACAGTTCATATAAGTCTTGACTTGTCTCTTTGTTTTGATTTAACGACGGTTCTTATGCTTGATTGCTTGTGTCGTTCTATTGATGATTTTTGATGAAACTTCACGAATATTTTCCATTTATTTCTATCAATATGTTTATGTATACACAAATTTCGAAATAAAATAAATAAGGCAATAGTTAAACAAAAGAATAAAGTAAATCATATTTCAATAAATGTACAGTACAATCTCCGTAAAACAAGTTTATAATGGAAATAAACTAGTCCTCTCGATTCCTGTTCCGTAGGCAGAGCTGACACGCGTGTTGATGCCGACGCGGAGTTGAGTAGTAGAGTGACGCTTTTAACGTCAACCTCGATGAATGCGGGATGACGTTTTGTCAACGCCAACCTGAGCCAGCTTGTTTGAGTGTATTCGAATGGGGCCGACAAAAGCCAATCTCGCCGAATGTGTTTGAGTGTATCCGAACAATTGCGCAGATTTGATGTCTTGTTGACTATTTTGCAGAGAGAATTTCAAGAGAATTTTATGAGCTCTTGAGAATAACGATTTTCCTGGCCCCCCAATCGGAGGAGAAGGAGTCCATTTATAGGGAATGAAGCCTCCCTCATGGACTTGGTAGCTTATGGGCTGCGCTTTTATGACTTGGAAGTCGTTTTTACCTTCGCCATTTGACCATCTTATTTGGCAAGTGATATGGACTGGCCTAAATATTCAACAACCCAAATTATATTTGTTTTGTTTTAATTTGGATATTTTATTTAGGTGGGCTAAATTAATTAAACCGAGCTAATTATATTTATTTTTAGCTCAATAATAATCAATTTATTTTAATGTAAAACACTAATAAATTTTTTAGTGTCTACAAATTGCCCCTCGAGACCATGTCATGAACACAACTTGTGTTTTGGTATGACGAGGTCCTCGACAAATTCGAGTTTGGCTTGGTAACTAGGTGACGATCACCGTGTTGTCGCTTTGTTGTCGAGAGTGATGAACCACCTATAACTCTATTAAGTCTTGGACATAGAAAATATCGAGACATTGTCACGTACACGATTCAGTGTTTAATCGTGACAATATCTCGATTTGAGTTGATTTAAGAATTAAGTGACAATCACCGTAGCTACAAGATTTGTTGTCTCAGAAGCCATTTAACTACCTATAACTCTGTTTCTTGGACTTGGAAAAATAATCCCAATCGAATAAGTATTAGGTTTTTTTTTCCTTGACCAAAGTGTATAAATACAGTTACTCGGAGGCAATGTATCATCCTTCCATCGACGACAATTTCCTTCGACCCCCCACATCAACAGGTACACTTCCATTTTTTTTTTTTTTTTTTTTCTGTTGTGATGATGATGATATCACATGGGGTGCTTGATGCTTTGTATGTATATCACCGTGGCTGCTACATCATAGATCATGAATTTACTTTGAATTTTTTTTTTCTCAAGTATTAAACTTGATAATTTTAGAACTCCCAGGCATGTTCTACTGCTTTCTTCTCTCTTCCCCTTGTTTTTCTAATTTATAATGTTCGACTTACCATGAATTCTTTTGAATATCATGATTCATGTTAGTCGCAAGATTAACCTTAGCCCAGCCCTATGATTAGTGCAGCACAATTGCTTTTGATTTTGTTTCTCTTTTCTTTTTTTTTTCTTTTTTTTTATTCGTTTTTCTTGGCATCTCGTATGATCAGTACCATGCATCTTCTTTGATTTTTTTTTTTGTTTTTGTTGATTATTTGTCTTTTGTAAGACTAATCAAGATGACTAGGCTTTTGATTTTTTTTTTTTCCAATTCTCTAACATCATCAAAGATGTAAAAGAATCATAAGGCTTTCCACGCCAATTTGTTACGGCTTTAGACTTTCGTCCCCCCTTTTTTCAATGTGACTTATATGCCATAATCATCATTAATCCCGACTATCACAACCAAAATATTGGCTGACAAATTTGTTTAATGGCTTGTTCCTTTACTCTGTTGCATCAATGCCCCCCCCGTTTTTTAGTTCCTGTCTTGCTTGTGATGAGGACAATATTACACATAGTTCCTTGATTTCTTGTATTGACACCATGAATTGTATGCTATAGTAACACATGCAATACATGTTTTGCGTCTCTTTTTTTTTTTTTTTTGTCAACAGTTTGATTTTTGACATATTTTGTTTGACTTGCAAAGACATCGATTTTTCTCCGAGATACTCAACTTTCGTGCTTGTCTTTGGAGCAATATCAGAAACTCAAGACTTGTAAGGTGATTTTTTTTACATCCTTTAGTCTAAAATATTTTATTTGCATATCACTTTTTTGTGCATGTGTACCCGTGTATTTTTTTTTGTACTATATGACAGGTTCACATGAAGACGGGGACTTCGTCGCGATGAGCCATATGTGCAACTATGAGCCTGTCAGGGGTGTTACTCATATGTCTTTAAGACTGCGACAATGACACCTCCTGCATACCCCTTGAAGACGAAGACGGGGATTTCGTCGCGATGGGCCATATGTGCGACTATGAGCCTGTCAGGGGTGTTACTTATATGTCTTTAGCACTGCGACAATGACACCTCCAGATAGTCCCTTGAAGACGAAGACGAGGATTTCGTCGCGATGGGCCATATGTGCGACTATGAGCTGTCGGGGTGTTACTCATATGTCTTTAAGATCGCGACAATGACACCTCCAGACAATCCCTGATGACGAAGACGGGATTTCGTCGCGATGGGCCATATGTGCGACTATGAGCCTGTCAGTGGTATTCTTTATATGTTTTTAGACTGCGACAATGACACCTCCGGATACCCCTTAAAGGCAGTCAGTCTCACCCTCGAGGTATGTTGTCTAACCCATGATTTTTTCTTTTGTTAAATGATTGTTCATTAACCCAAGAATTGCTTTTGTTTTGATTTTGTCATTCACTGTTTGCATTCTTGTGGGCTAGGAGTTAGAACTTTTTTTTTTTGCTTCGCCGTTCACAGTTTAGACTCTTGCGGGTCAGGAGTATTACAATTTTTTTATTTTGCCGTTCACAATTTAGACTCTTGCAGGCCAGGAGTATTGCATTTTTTTGTGTTTTGTTTCGCCGTTCACGCTTATACTCTTACGGCCGGAGTATTACAATGATTGCAATATTTTTTTGGTGTGGTCGCACTCGAGTATTATTTTTTTTGTTACCCAAGTCGCCTACGTACTTGCAAAAGAATTATCGAATCACTTTTACAAGATCAAGCCAACGTAGTTCAAGTTCAATTTTTTTCTTTTTGTAACATATGCGGTTTATCCTCTTGCTTAAGAGCTGTCATGTTTGATATGCAGTTTATACTCTTGCTTAAGAGTTAGCATTTTTTTTTGTGTGCAGTTTAGACTTTTTCTTAGGAGTTTCGTTTTTGTTTGCTTGGGTGTACATTTTATACTCTTGCCTAGGAGTTAGATTTTTTTTTTTGGTGTGCAGTTTAGACTCTTGCTTGGGAGTTAGTTTTTTTTAGTGTGCGGTTTAGACTCTTGCTTAGGAGTTACCCATTTTTTTTTTATTAGCTTGCGGCTTATACTCTTGCTTAGGAGATATTTTTTCTATGTGCCGTTTATACTCTTGCTTGGGGAGATTTTCTCTTGCTTAGGAGGATTTCTTTTGTTTGTATCCATGAGGTTTTGCTTCCATGCCCCCTAGATCTTTCACTTAGAATAATTTTCACAATCATGGCGTCGACGGATCCTCTATTGATGCGTCAGATGAGTCTGATTCATTTTCATGACAAGCAATTGTAAGCTCCATGTCGTGCGCTTTACTTGCTAGTTCTTGAAATGTTTTGGGTTTGATCCCTTGCAAGATGTAGGTCAAATCCCAATGCATGCCTTGGATGCACATTTCGATCGCAAGTTTCCGACAAATGATCTTTACATTGTAAGCTCAAAGCACGCCAACGATTAATGTAGTCAATGACGGGCTCATCATTCCATTGGTGAGTCTTAGTCAACTCAACCATGCTGACAATACGTCGAGTGCTATAGAACCTGTTTAGGAACTCTTCCTCCATTTGATCCCAACTATTGATGGATTGTGAGGGTAGCTCTGTGTACCAATCAAAGGCCATGCCTTTAAGAGAACGAATAAATTGTTTAACTAGGAAATCATCTGTGGTGCCAGCATTGTTGCATGTTTCCACAAAGTGAGCAATGTGTTGCTTAGGATTTCCTTTCCCATCGAATTGTTGCAACTTTGGGGGATGGTAACCAAAAGGCATCTCCAACTTATCAATTCTCTTGGTATAAGGCTTAACATAGTGACGCCTTCCTTGAGAGCTTTCCCCAAGTTGATTCTTGACAGCACGAGCTATCAACAATTCGAGTTATCGAGCTGTTGGTGGACGGCGAGGGTTGTCACCACTCTCGTCTTCGCTTTCATCACCACCTTGGCTTGATGATGCGTCGCCTGGGATTCTACTAATTTTCTCATTGAGGGCAGCAATTTGCTCGTTTTGGATTCTTATCTGAGCATCCTTTTCCTCTCCGTCCTTCACCAATTTTTGGAGTAAGATGTTCATTTCAGCGAGTTGTTCCTCAACTGTTTTAATTGAGGTCACCATAACAGAAGCAGTGACAACATCTTTCTTCATTCCTTTGGTGTGATTACCAAGACTCATGCCATAAAGTCACCTAACGTTATAGATTTTCGCTGGGTGTCAGCAATGTTTTCAGCAGATCAAAAAATGTTCTTCCTTGATGCCATTTCTCAAATTTGTTGTTGATAACGACACATAGATGAAAGGTAGAGATGGTCCCACCGAGCGTGCCAAAATTTATATACACAAATTTCGAGTCAAAATATATATAAGACAAGAAACAAAGTAACAAAGAAATTATATTTCAATAAATGTATTGAGTACAATCTCTGTAAACAGTTTATAATAAAAATAAACTAAGTCCTCTAATTCTGTTCTGTAGCTTGAGACTGACACATGTTGATGTCGACGTGGAGTTGAGTGTAGAGTGACGTTTTGTCAACGTCAACCTGAGTTTGAATGTTGAATGACGTTTTGTCAACGTCAACCTGAGTTTGAGTTTTGTTTGAGTGTATTCGAATGAGAGCTGACAAAAGCTTGAATCTCAGTCGAATGTGTTTGAGTGTATTCGAACGAGTCGGCACGGATTTGATGTGCTTGTTGACTATTTGCGAGAGAGAATTCCAAGAGAATTTTATGAGCTCTCAGAGAATAATAATTTTCAGGTCCCTCAACTGAAGGAGAAGAGGTCTATATATAGGGAATGAAGCTCCCCTCATGGACTTGGTAGTTTATGGGCTTGGGCCCGTTTTATGACTTGGAAGTCATTTTTACCTTTGCCATTTGACCATCTTAATTGGACTAGTGATATGGACTGGCCCAAATATTCAACAACCCAAATTATATTTGTTTTGTTTTAATTTGGATATTTTATTTAGGTGGGCTAAATTAATTAAACTGAGCTAATTATATTTATTTTTAGCTCAATAATAATCAATTTATTTTAATGTAAAATACTAATAAATTTTTAGTGTCTACAGTTTGTACTCACCTTCAAGTTTTAATTACATTTCTGGATATTATGGTGTTCCATAATTGATTTTATTGTTACATGTCATGCTCTTGTGTTTGACAATGCTTGAGGTAAAGAAAGTAAATCTCTACCTGCAAACATCCCTGCAACATTTTGTTTCGACTCCTGTCTATATAGTTCATGATCAATTGATCTTGCTCAGACAAATTTTTTCCTAGGAAAAAGCTATTTTACTACCTTAATTGGATTTTTTAATTTTATGTTTGTTGCTTTTACCTTAATTTTTAATGCCTAGCGTTCACAGTTGAATATTTTTCCAAGTCAAATTGTCAATGCATATGTATTGGAACTCATCTTTTGGTTCGGATATTTGAAAAACGTGATTGCAAATCAGCATGTACCAAGTATAATTTGTCAAGTAAAGGAGGAAGTGAAAGAAGACTAGAACCAAGGTGCTGTTTCTTCCGCATAAAACAACCGAACCGAATTAAACTGAACCGAACCGAATTGAACTCAACCAACTAATTTATAACTAATTAATAGTAATGATAATAATTTAGGAACCGATAACCGAATTGAATCGAACCGAACCGAAAATAAATTTGGAAAGAACAGCCCTAACACATAAAATTCCCATAATCATTTGTTATTTCCTTTTCTTTTTAGTAAGAAATTAATCAGATTTATTGATTAACAAGCCACTGATATAGCGGTTCTAAACAATTACATCAAAGAGATAATGACCCCTCAAATCAGCAATATAGTTTACGAAAAACAAACTAAAAAGCCTTATTTTTCAAGCTTACACCACCATATTTTTCACTTATTGATTTTATCATTGAGCAAACTGCCAATTTTGATTATTATCTCAATTTTGATATTTTGAACAAGAAACTGAGGACTCCTCATGCATATATTCCAATGAGCTTCATTCCTCATTTGCTTAATGAAATACTTCCATACTGTAGCAAACTAGCAAAGACAATAGCAAGAGAGCCTCAATGGAGTTTTTGAAGACTACAATGAATGAACAAGTAAGCATAGTTTATATCCAAGTAGCAAGATACTCGGGTACTTCGTATATATCTATTCAATTCAACTGATGGATTCTTTGTCAAACAAATAAACAATCAACTAGGGCACAACTTACAACAGAATTCTTCTGCTTATTGTTTAGAGGCTGCCTCATCGGCCCAGCTCCTAGTTACAATCGCAGCAAGGTTGAACATTTTGTTTGTATGGGATTTAAGGAGAAGATGGTGGTCCAATCAATTAAGGAAAATGGTAACACGTGCCTCATTTTCCCCCTTCAATACTCCTATCCTATCACTTTGCCCTTCTTTTTTGCTGGTTTACTTGTTTTTGTCTCTAAAAGTTTGATATATAACTGGTAGGTGAGGACAACGATGAAGCAATACTAAACAGTCTTCTGACTGACTCGGTATGTAATAATTCACATATCATGTTAACTTCCATGTGCATAAGATATATATATATATACACACCCGATGATGTGGTAAGGTCCATCGTATTTTTATTATGAGAATGTGGCCATTACTCCTAATGAAATTTGCTTAATGAAATACTTCTATATTGTAGCTAACTAGCAAAGACAATAGCAAGAGAGCCTCAATGGAGTTTTTGAAGGCTACAATGAATGAACAAGTAAGCATAGTTTATGTCCAAGTAGCAAGATAATCGGGTACTTCATATATATATATATATATATATATATATATATATATATATATATATATATATATATATATATATATATATATATATATATATATATATATAATCAATTCAACCCGATGCATTCTTTGTCAAACAAATCAAAAATCAACTAGGGCACAACTTACGACAGGAATTCTCTTGCTTACTATTTATAGACCGCCTCATAAACTAGTCCTAGTTATAATCGCAGCAAGGTTGAACATTTTGTTTGTATGGGATTTACGGAGAAGATGGTGGTCCAAGAAATTAAGGACAATGGTAACGTGTGCCTCATTTTCCCTCTTCAATACTACTATCCAATCACGTTGACCTTTTTTTTCTGGTTTGCTTATTTTTTGTCTCTAAAAGTTTGTTATATATAACTGGTAGGTGAGGACAATGATGAGGCAATACTAAACAGTCTTCTGACTGACTTATTAAGTAATAATTCACATATCATGTTAACTTCCATGTGCATAAGATATATCAAAAGCCACTGGTGCTATTTTACTTTGCTATGTTTGAGCATGCTAATTTTTCGAAGTACATTCCATTTAATCAGGTTCAAAGGGTCTTTAAGTTTTCAATATCTGGTCATAGAACAATCATGAATCTAGTTATGCAACTCATTATTGCAGGTTCTGGAAGACTAACCTAAATATAATTTTTGTTCTTCTAACTTAAATGAAGACTTTTTGGATGACCTTTCAGACTCTGATAACGACGCTTGTGAAGATCTAAAGGTAATAATTTTGTGCACTTTATAGTCAAATGGGACAATGAGACCTTTTGTGATCTTGGAGGTTCACATTTCATTGTTGTTATGTGATTCCACCATAAGATGCATGTCCTGGGTGGAAACATACTTCTTTACATTTCTTAAGGTGACTTTCTTAGTTTTCCCTTACAATTGTATCACTATTAAAACAATGAAGAAATAGGAGTGAAATTCCAACCAGCATAATATTTCAAGAGGCACGTGTTTCAAGAAGTTATAAGATTCTCACGTTTTTAAATTTGCTTTGTTTTTCACGGAACGATGTGATAGTTTACTATTTAATTTAATCTTGCAGGATGGACAAAGTGATTCTAAGAGCGTGACTAGAGCGACAAGACCATATCAATTTTAGTTGAGATCAGTTATCAAATTGAAAATGTTATAAGCTTGCTATAAGAGCGATGTGTGTTAGTGACCTTCTCTTTAGTATCTTGGTTGACTACGCTTGGACAATATTACGATTTTTCTACGTATCTTTTATT
>CANSZD010002354.1:0-114479 GCA_947648045.1 Beta corolliflora
TTTGTTAGCGTAAACATGTTCTGTTAATGGCAGATTAAGGAAGGTGAGTTCTAGTTGTCTTCTTGCCAAAGTGTTTTTCTGATGTGAGTGCATAAGCACATTAGGACGATTAGACTCCATAATAAGGATATTTTATTATGAGACCACTAACTTCATAGCATATTATGATCTCAATTAAATATATTTAACATGTGATTGTGGGCGCTTATTATACTGTTTTAAAATGCATCAACTAGTAGAAGTTGCTTTTCTTTTCTAACCTAATTGATCAAAGGGAGTGATGCTTATTGTCCTTGATTATTTCTAGGGTTTACACGTCTTTCTTAGGTGTGTTCTCTCATCACCTTACATAAATAAGTTTTAAGTTTGATTAAGTCCTATCAGGTTTAGATATAAGATAAAATTGTGGGTGATTAGGTGCAATCAGGTCAATTTCAATTCTAAAAAATCTAGTGGAATTTAAAAGGAAGAAGAAGATTAATCATCTTGACATTCAAACTATCTTGCTAGATCAATCTATAACTATGAAAAAATTGTATATATACTCCAAACTATGTGGCGTTCCATATTAATAATACTTTGTAATATGATTTATGTGTCGATGGTTTCGGGATGTCCATATTATATACTAAAGTAAGCCCCTAAAAAGATCTTCCTTTTTAAAGTTCCATTGTAAACTTATGAAAGATTATTAGACAGTAGCATTGAAATGCTAAACAAAGGGTTAATAGAATTTAAATCCATATGTTGATGAATACCAATAACTCTATTTGCATAATGACATTGATGAATATATATTTCCACAAAACCTCTAAGCTTTCATGGCGGACGAAGAAGGAGGATGCATCGTTGGTGTCTTGGTGAAAGAGGAAGAAGATAGAAGATGAGGCTATGAGAGGGTTTTTGAAGTTACACTCAGTAAGTTCTTCCTCTTTATTTCACTAGTTGTTGGCCGGCGCGCGATGCGCGCCGTCCCCTAAGGTGGCAAATTTCGAAAATCAAAACAACGTGTTGCTATATTCGGATTAAACTTTAGCAAATCGAGTAAGGATAAAAAAAAACATCTAAACTTGGTAGTGGATGGTGCATACAAGGACATAGTTATATCAAGATGTGTATTAGTGGTTGTTCGACATAACAATACGGTTGTGCCTCTATAAAAGATGGGAACTTGCTAGCAATGCAAGTTGAAGGGGTGTCGCATAGGAACAACTGAACAAGGTTTTCTATAAATACTACTAGAAGGCCGGTGTTATCACAAGCCCACTGGTTTTTCAAAGAAGGGTGGTTTACAATCCGATGCATTGATCTGAGCCCAACAAATTGACTTTTGAACCGAGCTGAGAACTTTGTTTCTTGCAAGGGAAGGTGCGGGACCAATCTACATCATAAAGTGGTTTGTACTTAGGTAATCAGGCATCAACATTGGTTTCAAGGTCTTCAAAGTCGAACGTTCCCTACAATGAAGTAATAGGGATGTAGATGGACCAAAGATAAGGTTAGGGCCTTTGCATGGAGAACGCCATTTCCCTGTACAATTATCTTTAGAGATCTCGAATATCTAGGTGCACCAGAACAACCTATATAACCTTACAAATTGCAAACTTACTAAATAAACATGGGCATCTAATTTCCCTTAGTATACCATTGTCATGAATGTAACTTTCTCTTTTACTTTAGTTTGAGAGATTACTTGAGTAGATGTTTGTAATTTTAATTACTCAAAAAGAGGTAGAATAGCATATAAAGAAAGTAAATATTACAAGTCAAAAGACCATTATCAACAAAGACTTTGACAACCTTTACAGAATATTTACTCCCACATGTTCTTCACCCCTCTTTCTATCTCTCTCTCTTTCTCTCTCCTCTCTTTGCTGACTTTCACTTCATCGGAGATCCGCTATTTTACGCTCATCTTTTCGCCGGCGAAACTTTCATTCCGGCGAATTCACGCGTCAAATCCTTTTTTGATACGTAAGTTTCTTGTTGCAATTCTTTGATTTGATCCGAATTTCGCAGTTTTTTGATACGTAATTTTGTGATTTAGAGCTGTTTATATGATTATTTATTGAGAATTTTGTTTCATTTGATTGATATGTGATGCTTGTTGCTAGATTTGGATGTTTGCTTGTTTTTTTGGAACTAGTGCTAAGATTTATTGTGGAAGTGTATTTACTCTGATGGATCGTTTGTTGTAGTTTGTCGTAAACGTGAATTTTTTGGTTGGAATTGTGAAAATTGTGAGTTTTTGGAGTAATAGGACAACTAGCCCAATCAGAATCACACCACCCTTCGAGGCGGAGATCACTATCAGAACGAAATGATACTCCATGTCCTAGATTTTTCTTCAAATATCTAACCACTCTCAGAGCGACCTCCCAATAAACAATTTTAGGAGCCTGCATAAACTGTGACAAAATGTGAACAGAATATGCCAGATCAGGCCTAGTAACAACAAGATAAATTAACCTGCCCATCAATCTGCGATACTTCTCTGCATCATCAAACAAAGGACCATCAGCCAAAGCGAGCTGATGGTGATGTTCCATAGGAAACTCGGCTGGCTTGGCACTAAGTAAGCTGGCCTCATATATGATATCCAAGGCATACTTTCGTTGATTCACAAAAATTCCCTGCGGCCCCCTGGCAATTTCAAGGCCTAGGAAATATTTCAAAGCACCTAAATCCTTCATTTTAAAACATTTTCCAAGGTAAGCTTTGAAGTTCAGTAAAGCTCCCTGATCATTCCCTGCAATAATCATATCATCCACATAGATAAGAACATTCAGCTGAATATTTTTCTTGGTCAAAGTGAACAAGGAATAGTCAGAATAAGACTGCTTAAACCCATAGGCTCTCAAAGCAGTGGCCAATTTTGCAAACCAACACCTAGGTGCCTGCCTCAAACCATACACTGATTTTTTCATCCTGCACACCAAATTAGTATTTCCATCCTGAAAACCAGGAGGAATTTTCATATATACTTCTTCCTCCAAATCACCATGTAAAAATGCATTATGGACATCCATCTGATTAATATCCCACTTTTTCACAGCTGCAATAGCCATGAAAGTAAGAACCGTTGTCATTATTGCTACAGGGGGCAAAAGTTTCATTATAATCAATTCCTTCCACCTGATGATGACCAAATATAACTAATATGGCCTTCAACCGCTGCAGTTTTCCCTGCTCATGATATTTTTCTGTATACACCCACTTACTCCCCAATGTCTTCTTGCCGGGAGGAAGAGGTTGCAATTCCCAAGTGCCTTGATCCTCCAGAGCTTTTATCTTAACCCCCATGGCTTTGCCACTCTTCATGTTTCATAGCTTCTTTAGATGACTTTGGAGGGTTCCCTACAACGATGTTTATCAGAAAATTTTCACAACTAACATAATGTGTAATAGGATAGGGAGTACCTGAGGACGATGCTGAAACGGGTGCCTGAGTTGATAAACTTTTCTTTTTCACTACAGTATGAGTCACATAATCCTGCAACTTTTTATTTGGGATTTTTGTTCGTCTCCCTCGTCCCAAATTTTCTCAATCATCCTCCCTACTCCCTCCCTGAACACCAACCTCCATGACCACGCCATCAGGACCCAGCGTACCATCCCCCAACGCACGAGGCGCCACGACCTCGACACGTGGCTCGGCCACTCTAGCCGGCGCCACCTCCACGCCCCCGCCTGCCCCAAGTTCCCCTTCAAAATCAACGGGAACTTCAACAACATGCATAGAAATCTCCTCATCACAAAATTCACCCACTCCTGCCTGTCCCCCAACAACCAACTCATTCACAGGTTTAGACACGACAAAAGGAAATTGATTTTCAAGAAACTTCACATCACGGGAAACAAAATATTGTTTGGTGCCTAAGTGATCTTCTTTTCTCCCCGCTTCTTTGTTGAAATGCGTGCAAATAGTGCTCTTAGGAGCTATTTTATACTAACATTTTCCATCTAGTTGTGGTTTTGTGTCCTATGATAGTTTTCAGGTTTTAGGGAATTATTTCCCTATTTTCTGCTATTCTTGATGCCACAATGGATTAGAGAGAGTTAAGAGGCACGTGTATGAGTTCCCGAGGCCCGAGGCTACTTCCCAAAGCCTTCGAGTTTGAAGAGTTTTGCAGACTTGGCGTCAAAGGCCAAGAAAGCTCCTTTTGAAGGCCAGCCCGATCTGGTCGGGCGACCTTTTTCTCTAAATGTCAATTCTCTCGGGCACGATCGGGCGTATGTCGCCCGCTCGCAATTCACTGATAGCGCCTGATCGGGCGTATCCGCCCGGTCTGATCGGGCGCCCTACTCGCCCACGCCTGCTGAAGAACCACACGCTGGAAGGCCACCCGATGGCATCGGGCGCCTGCCCCCCGTTCGGGCGGTTGACCCGGAAACTGAAAATCCAGACTTTTTTATTTCCTTTTTTAGGAGTTAGTATAAATAGCTTTGTAAAATATTTTAGAAGGACCTTTTTTCTGATTTTCATTTTATGTTCCTTAGTTCCCTAAAACTCTAGTTTTCTCTCTAGCCCTAATTATTGCAGATTGGAGATTAATTCAAGTTCAATTCAAGTTCTTCATTTTTCCTTTCAATTGGTAATTGTCTCTTTCATTGTTCTTATTTACTTGCAAGTATTTGTCTCTTATTATTTTCTTATTTGCTTCAAGTATGAGTATTTCAAAGGTTATTGTTTGTGTTTTCTTTGCCATGAGTGAATAGATTCATCTCTAGGGCTTAGTGAGGGAAGCCATGTTTATACCATGATTTATTGTTCTTAATTTCTTTGATAATTAGGTTGTGGTTAGAGCAATTCTAGTGTGATTCATTTTTATCTGCGATTTATGTTAGTGTACAATTTCATGAATCGTTTCTGGCTAATAATTGTTTGTATTGATCAAGATCCTACTTTTAGAGGCCTAGAACACACTAGTGAGTCCGATTATGTGATGTGACCGTACTGCATATGTTGCCTTGATCAGAGTGTTAAGACCCGATCATAGGATTAACGCCTACTCTAATTGCTCGACCCTATACCTAAGTATTATTAGTTTTCTGAACCCTTCTGATTGGTATAAGCATGGTGGACCGATCGAATGCCCTAGATTTTTAATTATTTGATTAATTTATCTTCTCTTGTGATTTAGTTTATTTCACCTTAGTTATTAGTCAATCAACAACTTTTCTGTCTGAATAATTAAGTAATTGAACATTAATCTGTAGAATTCCTCTCCCTGTGGATTGACCCGTATTTGCTAAGTATCTGCTAACAACAGACACCATGCACTTGCGGTACTATTTTAAAACCCATCAAGTTTTTGGCGCCGTTGCCGGGGAGACGGCTAGTTCTATAACTTTTTGATTAATTATTTAAACTATTCCTACTATCTCATTGGAACTTCAAGTTCCAATTGAGGTAATTTCACTGCATATTTTTCTTTGTTTCTTTTATGCCCAGGTCTAAAAGAACAGGTACTCCAGTTCCAACTGACCCTGATCTTGAGAAAACCATCAGGCAACTCAAAAAGCAACAAAAGAAGAAGAAGCAGTCTGCTAATCAGGGAAAATCCACGGAAGATCCAATAGAATCAATCATGCCTCCTAAGTCATTGAAGTCTTATGGGATACCTTCCACTGGCAATGTTCCCACAGGCCCTACTATGCCTGCCATACAAGCGGCCAACTTTGAAATCAAGCTTGCCCTCATTCATATGATCCAACAGAACCAGTTTGGAGGGCATCCATCTGAAGACCCTACAAATCATTTACAACGGTTTCAACAACTCTGTCGTACCGTTAAGCATCAAGGGGTCACTCCTGATCAGCTGAAGGTCATGGTATTTGAGTTCTCTTTGAAAGACAAAGCTCAAAAATGGTTCAATGATGTCACAGCAACTGAATGGAGTGCTATTTCTGAAGCATTCCTGAAAGAATACTACCCTCCTACTAAGACTGCAGAAATCCAACACAAGCTTGCTACCTTCCAACAAGAACCTGATGAGACATTGAAGGAAGCATGGAATAGGTTCAAGGACCTGCAGAGAGAATGCCCACACCACAATCTTGACAAGTGGTTCATCACCCAAGCATTCTACAATGGTCTACAACCCCAAATCAAGAGTACAATAGATTCATCTGCAGGGGGTGTTATCCTAGACAAGGAGGTGGATGAAGGGTACAATTTTCTGGCCAACTTGGCAGCAAATGATCATAGTTCTTCCAGGACTATTACAAAGAAAAAGTTGAATGCTGATGCATATGCCCTGTTGTCTGCACAAGTTGCCCAGTTGAGCATGAAGATGGATTCACTTAAACCTTCACAGTCTAGTACTCCTCCTATGAGTATTAATGCGATGTCTTCCATGGCTCCTATTACCTCTTCTTACTGTGAGGTGTGTGGTGTTCAAGGCCACTTTGGTTATGATTGTTCCTACAATCAACCCGAGCCGAATCAGATGGAGCATGCAAATGCTTTTAAGCAGAGACCTCCACACAACCCATACTCCAACACATTCAACCCATGTTGGAGGGATCATCCTAACTTTTCCTACAAAAACAATAATGTTCAGAACCCTCAACCTATGCCACAAACATCCTACCAACCACCTCATTAAAACCCACCACAACATGCTGCTAGAAAACAATATTACCAAGGGGCTCCTCAGAATCCCCCTCCTGGTTTCAATAGGCCTTCACACCAAGGCTATCAGCAGCAAGCTTCTCGGAATGCCTGGGTTCTCAAGAGCCTACTATGTTCGATCTCGATGAAGATGATGGTTTCTATGCAGAAGAGTCATGAAGAGAGCATCAAAGAGTAGAAAAACACTACAAAACATTTGGAGACTCAACTCGCTCAGGTGGCCGGAAACAATGTGTAGAGGCAACCAGGTCATCTACCAGGACAAGCAATTCCCAAAGAAACTGCTAATGCTGTCACTCTTCGAAGCGGTACACAATATGATGCCCCACTTATGCCTACTGATGATTCACCACCTCTAGTTCAGAATGATGTAGTGGATGAAAATGAAGGTGAGGATAGCTCAAAAACTAACATTGAGCAAGGGAAGGTCGATGAAGCAAGGAAGCAAAAGGAGAAGGTTGCTTGATTCTCCTACACCACCACTACCTTTTCCCCACAGGATGCAAAAATCAAAGGTCGATCAACAACTTGGTAAGTTCTTGGCCATGGTCAAGAACCTTGAGGTAACAGTTTCTTTTACTGATTTAATTTCTCAAGTACCTGTGTATGCTAAGTTTTTGAAAGATATAATCACTAAGAAGAAGGATTTGGTGGTCTAGATAGAGTTGCTCCTAAGCGAAGAGTGTAGTCTTTGTATTGCAGAATAAAATCCCACCAAAACTCAAGGATCTGGTAGTTTTTCCATCCTTGTCATGTAGGTGCTTTATTTATTGATAAGGCTTTATGTGATCTAGGAGCTAGTGTATACGTTATGCCTTTATCTATCCGTAATAAAGCGAACATGGGAGTCTTAAAGTGCCCAGATTACTTTGCGGATGGCGGATCGTTTACGTGAAATATCCTTTGGGTATTTTAGAGGATGTTCTGTTCGGGTTGGAAAATTCTATATACCTGTTGATTTTGTAGTATTAGATATGGAAGAGGATAGTCAAATCCCCATCATCTTGGGTAGACCTTTCTTATGTTCTGCTGGTGCTGTTATTGATGTCAAGTCTGGTTCTCTTACTTTGAGTGTTGGTGATGATACTGTAACTTTTAAGCTTTCTAATGCTCTAAAGTCTCCTATGCTTGAGAACACTTGTTGCAAGATTGATGTTATAGAGGAGGTTGCTGGATATGATGCTCCTCACGCCTTGTTAGATGATCCGTTGGAGGCTATTCTTACTTTTGGAGCCTCAAAAGGTGAAGGTGATGATGAGGTAACTACTTTGGATGGCTTTGACACTGATGAGGCCGAAGGTTTTGAGGTAATGCAAACTACATGTTCCACTTCTGAGCCACAGGTAAAGAAGGTATAATGAAAACCATTACCCTCTCACCTTAGATATGCATTTCTTGATGCTCAAGAGAATTGTCCTGTGATCGTGAGTGTTAAACTCGATGATAGCCAACTTTTGTATGCAAACTACATTGTCCTGTGCTTCGCATGTATAAGAAAGCTATTGGGTATAACATTGACAATCTCAAGGGCATTAACCCTGACTTTTGTATGCATAGAATAAATCTGGAAGAGAACCACCGTCCATGTATACAACCACAGCATCGTTTGAATCCTAATATGCATGAGGTGGTGAAAAAAGAGGTAATGAAACTACTTGATGCTGGCATCATCTACCCCATTCCTGATTCTAAGTGGGTGAGCCCGGTACAAGTCGTTCCTAAGAAAGGGGGGACAACAGTTGTTAAGAACGATAAGGATGAGCTTATTCCTACTCGTGTTGTCACGGGGTGGCGTATGTGTATTGATTATCGCAGGTTAAATACGGCCACCCTGAAGGATCACTTCCCCCTCCTTTTTATTGATCAGATGCTTGAGAGATTAGCAAATCATAACTTTTTCTGTTATTTGGATGGATATTCTGGTTTCTTTCAGATTCCTATTCACCCCGAAGACCAGGAGAATACGACGTTCCACTAGTAGAATAATTGCTTATTGCTGCGGTGGTATTGCTGCGGTTTTACCCATACGCAGCAATATATCACTTAAAAAGAAAAGGTAAAATATAAAATAAAGATATTGCTACAGTTTCGGCCAAAAAACGCAGCAATATGGTTTCAACGAAATTTTTTTGAAAAAAAGTTGACTTTTTGACCAGATATATTGCTGCGGTTTCTTTCAAGAACCGCAGCAATATATTAAAATAATATTAAAAAAATAATATTTTAATATATTGCTGCGGTTCTCACAAAAAACCGCAGCAATATACCATTTGGCCCATTTATATCATAAAACGCGCTAGGGTTCGTTCAGACTTTACTCTTCAGCCGTTTCACTCCTTTCTCTCTCTTCCTCCCAATCTCCTACCCTCCTCTTCCTTTTCGGATCTGCAATCTCCGCCTCTCTCACTTGGTTTCTCTCTCTCCTCTCAAACTCCTTGCCTCTCTTCACTTGGTTTCGGATCTGCGAATCGGTACATCTCTTCTCTCAGTCCACCTCGCACGCCTCCTCATCTTTCATCTTCGTCGCAGCGAGAGCAAGCGGGTAGGTCGTCGGAGAACATCAACGAACGTCGCCTTTGTCGTCGTTGCCTTCGCCGCCGTCGCTGTCGCCTTCGCCGCCGTCACCTTCGTCTAGTTCATTTTTTTTTCATTTTTTGAATGTAGTTAGTTGTAATTTGTGCTCTAGTTCTAGTTTGATTTCCTCTGTTTTTTTTTCTGTAATTAGTTTAATTTTTTCCCTCATTTTTGTATCTGATTTGTATGATTTTATCTTTTAGACATTATAAGATTTTCATTATTTTTTTATTTTTTCGATATACGTTTTTTTATTTTATTTTTTTGGTTGAAATTTCGGTATATTCTGTGGCTAATTAAGTGTTTAAATTATGTGTTGGGATCACCAAAAGGTAGTTTAGTTGGAGAGTTGCAGATTTTTTAGCTAATTAAGTGTTTAAAATCTCTATTGACACCTATCGTTGTTGTTCCTACCAAAAACAGCAGTAATAGGTTTCATTTTTTTATTAAAAAAAATACCTATTGCTGCTGTTCCTACAAAAAACAGCAGCAATAGGTTTCATTTTTTATTAAAAAAAAACCTATTGCTGCGGTTTTCGGTAAGAACCGCAGCAATAAGTTGCTGTATTGCTGCGGTTAAAAACCGCAGCAATATGTTATTTACCTATTGCTGCGCGGCCAAAACCGCAGCAATAGGCCACTTAATGACCGCATCAATAAGCATTTATTCTACTAGTGTTCACATGTCCTTATGGCACTTTTGCTTACCGCCGAATGCCTTTTGGCTTGTGAAACTCCCCTGCAACGTTTCAAAGATGTATGATGGCCATATTTTCAGATTTCATTGAGAATATTATGGAGGTATTCATGGATGATTTTAGTGTTTATGGTTCTGACTTTGACATGTGTTTGCATAATCTTTCTAAGGTTCTTAAGCGTTGTTGTGATGTTAATCTGGTCTTGAATTGGGAAAAGTGCCACTTCATGGTCAATGAAGGAGTGGTACTTGGTCATCTTGTTTCTGAACGTGGCATCCAAGTTTACCGAGCAAAAATTGAGGTGATTGAGAAACTTCCTCCTCCCGTGAATGTCAAGGGAGTGAGGAGTTTTCTTGGTCACGCGGGTTTTTATCGTCGTTTTATAAAAGATTTTTCTAAAGTTGCGAAACCCCTAACTCAATTATTGCTTAAGGATGCCACTTTTGATTTCACTGATGCTTGCTTGGAGTCCTTTGACAGGATTAAGAAAGCATTGATAACTGCTCCAATCATACAACCTCCGGACTGGGATTTGCCATTCGAGATTATGTGTGATGCTAGTGACTATGCAGTGGGAGCAGTGCTTGGTCAAAGGAAGAATAAGGTGTTACATGCCATCTACTATGCAAGTAAAACCTTGGATGGAGCTCAAATGAATTATGCTACTACTGAGAAGGAGCTCCTTGCGATTGTTTATGCCCTTGATAAGTTTCGAACCTATCTCATTGGTTCGAAAGTCATTATTCACACTGATCATTCCGCCCTCAAGTATTTGTTGGCCAAGAAGGAGGCAAAGTCGAGGCTCATTCGATGGATTCTTCTTCTTCAAGAGTTTGATCTGGAGATACGGGATAAGAAGGGTGCTGAGAACGTTGTTGCAGATCATCTCTCTCGTTTGAGGTTTGAGTCGAGCTCAGATGGCCCTAGCGATGATTGTTTTCCTGATGATCATCTCCTTGTTGTATCTACCCAATCCCCTTGGTATGCTGATTTTGCTAATTACTGTGTTGGCGGATCTCATCCCCCTGATCTTACTTATCAGCAGCGCAAAAAGTTCTATTATGATGCTAAAAGGTATTTATGGGAGGATCCCTTTTTATATAAAAAAAGGTGCTGATGGGATGTTTCGTAGATGTGTTGCAGATTGGGAGATTGAGGGAGTGCTACAACATTGTCATAGCATGCCCTCTAGTGGTCATCTAGGCTCCCAAGCCACATCCTATAGAGTCATTCAGAGTGGATTTTACTGGCCTATAATTTTCAAGGATGCTCGCGCCTTTTGTGTGTCTTGTGATGCTTGCCAAAGGACCGGTAATATTTCCAAGAGGCAGAAAATGCCACAGACAGGTATTTTGGAGGTTGAACCTTTTGATGTCTGGGGAATCGATTTCATGGGACCATTTCCTACTTCTTGTGGAAGCAGGTACATTTTGGTAGGTGTTGATTATGTGACAAAATGGGCTGAAGCCATAGCATCACCAACCAATGACTCTCAAGTGGTGATGAAGATGTTCAAGAAAATAATTTTCCCCCGTTTTGGTGTGCCTAGAGTTGTCATCAGTGATGGAGGTTTCCACTTCCGTAAGAGCACTTTTAAGGCTTTGTTGAAAAAACATGGGGTCACTCACAAGGTTGGCTTGGCTTACCACCCACAGACCAGTGGCCAAGTAGAGGTGTCCAACGGCATGCATTAAGAGGATTCTGGAGAAAGTAGTCACCAAAGCAAGGAAAGATTGGTCCTTGAAGCTTGATGATACTCTTTGGGCTCTGCGCACTGCATTTAAGACTCCTTTGGGAACAACTCCATATCGAATGGTGTACGACAAGACTTGCCATCTACCAGTTGAAATGGAGTATCTATCTGCATGGGCTACTAAAGAAATTAACTTGGACCTCCAAGCTGCAGGTGAGGCACGACTTCTTCAATTGAATGAATTGGATGAGCTTAGATTGGAAGCTTATGAGAATCACAAGCTCTATAAGGAGCAAACGAAGAAGTTTCATGACAAGATGATAGAAAAGAGGGAATTTCATGTGGGTGACAAGGTATTACTATTCAATTCGAGGTTGAGACTTTTTCCCGGAAAACTCAAGTCTCGATGGTCGAGACCATTCGTGGTGACTGATGTTAAACCACATGGAGCAGTTGAAATTTCTAAGAATGGAGGTGAGAAATTCAAGGTGAATGGACAACGCTTGAAGTTGTACCATGAGGGTGCTTTTATAGGCCTTGTAGTGGAGATTCGCTTTGAATTTACTCTTTATGAGACATAAGTGATGAGGTAACATGGTCGTGCGGGACCTTCATAAACCAGCGCTTTGCGGGAGGCAACCCGTATCTTTTTTTCTTTTTCACTTAGATTTCTTTCTTTTCTTCTTACTTTTGCTCTTTTTAGTGAGTGAGTGAGAGGGTACTAAAATCCATTTGAAGCCTATTTTGTGCAGGGTGGTTAGTTTCCATGAGCCATGAGTTGCCCCAAGCACTAAGGAGACCAAGGCAAGCGTCGAAGCGCAAATTCACAGACCGCCCGATCTGATCGGGCAAGAACCGCCCGATCGGGCCCGAGTTAAAACTTGATCTGGAGCAAACAGCTGAAAAAAAAGACCTTCGCCCGATCAGACCGGGCGACCTCGCCCGATCGGGCGCCTGTTCGTCAAAAAAAAATTCCGAGAAAAATGCCAAGGAAGTGCCTTCGCCCGATCAGGTCGGGCGAACCCCGCCCGATCAGGCCCGCAACAATTTCCAGCCCTCACAAATCAAAAATAACACGCCCGATCTGACCGGGCGATACCGCCCGATCGGGCGGTTGGGCGAAAATCGTGATTAAAAAAACCGAGCCCTTTCTTTTTCTCCCTCATTTCATCTTTCAATTTTCCCAATTCTCTCTCTCTCCTCTCAAAATCCTCTCAAAACCCTAACCTCCCACTTCATCTTCTTCCTCCATCCTCCCATCCTTCACCTTTTACCTCCATTAAAATACCTCCCACCTTCAAGAAATCACCACCTTTCGTCACCCTTTACTTTTTCTCTCACTACTTTCCCCACTTTTCTTCTCTGCCCATCTCCACCTTCATCTCTCCACTTCCCTTCTTTTGTGAGTTTTACCAAGAGTTTCAAAGGGCATCCATGGCAGAAGCAAGAAGATCACGTGGAACATCTTCAAGGGCTAGGGCACCAGCACCACCACCACCCCCACCAATTACACCGGATGAAGATTTTCCCGAGGTGGTTTTCAAGTCTGAACAGCAGAAGGAAAATTTTCAACGACTGAAAGGTCGTGAGGTACTTCCTACTCGCTTTTTAGATATTGAATTTTTGAATAGTTTGGGAATTGCCAATGATTTTAAAAGTTTTATGAAGATAATTGGCATGGAAGCCCTCTATAATGTTCATGTGAATACCTATAGGAGTCTAGTGCTTGAATTCTATAGTAGCTTTGAAGTTACTAAGCCTAGGTCTGGTTCTATTTCTTATGTTTCTTACCGATTGCTCAACCAGGACTTTTGTCTTTCCCTACCCCAATTTGCTAACATTTTAAGAATCGTCAATAGGGGGGACATTGGTCATGGTCATCCTGACGGGTATAATCATGGTTCATGTTATTTTAGCATTACAGGTAGTGAGGTCCCAGTCAACCTGCAACATTGTAAGGCCACTTACATTCACCACCCTATCTTCAAAATTTGGCAACGATTTATGTCCTGGACTTTGTTTGGGCGGGTTGAGGGAAACAACTTGCGGGGGGACGAGCTTTATCTAATAGGTAGCTACTTGTCTAGGGGACAAAAAAAGCATTTCAATATAATATCCCCCATCAGGTTGCTCTACAGTTTGAGCGGATTGCCACCACCTTCCCCAAGCGCCGCGCTGATGGCATTTTCTCTTCCCGCCCCATAGTCAATAGTGGGATTATTACCCTCTTTGCTCGACAGATAGCGGGGTTTGACGAATCCCGCTACGCCCCAGTCCCCGGTCCCACCCTTATAGATGCTACTTATCTTGACTCTCTTCATTGGATAGAGCGAGCTGGGCCGGGTCGTTATCAGTGGTTTATAGGTAGCCAGCGTTCCATCATTCTTCCTGATCCCCTAGCTCGCATGCGGCCTGGACAGGCGCATTACCATCTCCCCATCCAGGGCCAGGATTTCCCCACCCCCACTTCTGAGTTACCCCAGCGCATATACAGTAGGCGTCTGCACACTGATGATGACGCTGGTCCTTCCTCTTCTGCTCCCCCTCCCCCATATGCTGGTGATTTTGATTTTCAGGGGATGACGAGCACCCTACAGAGGTTGGAGCTTGGCATGACTGCACTTAGCAAGCAGGTTACTACCTTACAGACTGACCATCACTTGGCACTGTACCCCTTGTACGATGAGTATTGTAGGACTCATCGAATTTATGAGGAAGGCCCCCATCCCTCATGGTATACATGGAACCCCAGCTACAACGTTCCAGGAACCAGTGGTGCCCAGGACATGGAGGATGATGATCCTGATGCTTCCTTGGACGGTTGACGACCCTGTTCTTTCTCCTTTCCCTTGCTGCAATGAGGCCATTGCCAAGTTCATCTTGGGGGAGAATCTTTGTAGGTACTCTCCTCTCTATTTACTGCTTTGCAGTATAGTTAGTTTAGTTTCATTGCTTTCCTTAATTTAGCTTCATTTTTCCTTTCAAAAAAAAAATCAAATATTGCTGAAAAAAAAATACCAAAAATACGAGCTTGACATGAGTTATGAGTTGCATGATTGTTTTCCTGTGCCCCAAAATTTTTGAATGACTTTTCGGACTCTTAATCTATGATAGTTGGCATGAGTATTTGTTAGTCTTGAGTTGGATTTTCAATCTTCCATGACCCTTGATTGCATGATACTTATGGCACTTGCATTGATTGTGGAGCTAAGTTGGTTAGACTGTGAGTTTTCTTGAGCCATGGATGCCTACCTTTCATCCAGTCTTCCTCTTTGTTGTGTGATTAGTTCCTCGGTTATGACATTGATCTTGATTTTGATCCTGTACTCTTTGAAAATTTAATGTGCATACATGATTGACATGATAGAGGCGTTCTTTTCATAATTTCTAGCTCCAGAGTTGTAATTGATTACATTATTCCATCTCTAGCCCTGCTGAAGCCTTTCTGACAGTTTTGATTACTAATCGTCATTACAAGCCCCTCAGTCTTATTTGATTCTTGTCCCAAGCCTAGCTTGGGGGAGCATTAGTTGAGTGATTGGGTTGTCTTGATAGTTATGTATGTTGTGATATGTGCTAGTCGGAGTTAGTTCATTATAGGTGTATGATCGACTTATTACTTCATGTGTGAAAAAGAAAGAAAAGAAGTTCAAACAACAAATAAAAAAAAAGAACAAATGGAAGTAAAAGAACAAAAAGGTTAAATTATTGAATAAACTGTTGTTTGAAAAGCAAAACAAGTTCAAGGAAAGTGAAAATGGTGATTGAGTTGAGAAAGTGAATGTGAGTGCTATTTTTAGAGATGTTAGTAGTTGAAGTCATGAAGGTCTCATTGGCCTAGTTTTACTAGTCTATGCTCCTCCATGCTTGGTCTATCCACCACTTTCTCAAATCTTTCCATACCCTTAACCTCAGCCCCATTACAACCTTTAAAAGTCCTCTTGATATTTATGTGTTGCATTTTTGAACCGAAAGTGAGTCAATGGATCAAAGTTAAAGAGTAAGTGTCATTTCTGAGTCGACTGAACTAGGTTGAGTGTCATTATGTTACCTTCTAAACACACGAGAGTAGTGAGTTGGGAAGGGACATATGGTGGGAATGCAGAGTGATCGGGCACATCTTTTGCCTGCCACAAAAATGAGAGAAGAGTGTCCTTCCCTTGAAAGAACCATCTTAGCATCTGCATGATATGCACAGTGACCTTCCTTGATTGTCTTTCTCGGTGATTGGTCGTTGGCTTGATATAATTGATTGACGATGATGCATGCCTTCTTGATTGATTTTGAGTCTACTAATACTTTCGAACCGCATTTTCTATGGGGTGAAACAATTATAACTTGTAACTCATTTGTGTAGTTTTCCTTGAGGACAAGTAAAAGTTTAGCTTGGGGGACAAGCAAAAGTTTAGTTTAGCAAAAGTTTTTTCTGGTCAAAGTGAACAAGGAATAGTCAGAATAAGACTGCTTAAACCCATAGGCTCTCAAAGCAATGACCAATTTTGCAAACCAACACCTAGGTGCCCGCTTCAAACCATACACCGATTTTTTCATCCTGCACACCAAATTAGTATTTCCATCCTGAAAACCAGGAGGATTTTCATATATACTTCTTCCTCCAAATCACCATGTAAGAATGCATTATGGACATCCATCTGATTAATATCCCACTTTTTTACAGCTGCAATAGCCAGGAAAGTAAGAACCGTTGTCATTATTGCTACATGGGACAGAAATTTCATTATAATCAATTCCTTCCACCTCATGATGACCAAATATAACTAATATGGCCTTCAACCGCTGCAATTTTCCCTGCTCATGATATTTTTCTGTATACACCCACTTACTCCCCAATGTCTTCTTGCCGGGAGGAAGAGGTTGCAATTCCCAAGTGCCTTGATCCTCCAGAGCTTTTATCTCAGCCCCCATGGCTTCACGCCACTCTTCATGTTTCATAGCTTCTTTAGATGACTTTGGAGGGTTCCCTGCAGCGATGTTTATCAGAAAACTTTTCACAACTAACATAATGTGTAATAGGATAGGGAGTACCTGAGGACGATGCTGAAACGGGTGCCTGAGTTGATGAACTTTTCTTTTTCACTACAGTATGAGTCACATAATCCTGCAACTTTTTATTTGGGATTTTTGTTCGTCTCCCTCGTCCCAAATTTTCTCAATCATCCTCCCTACTCCCTCCCTGAACACCAACCTCCATGGCCACGCCTTCAGGACCCGGCGCACCATCCCCCAACGCACGAGGCGCCACGACCTCGACACGTGGCTCGGTCACTCTAGCTGGCGCCACCTCCACGCCCCCGCCTGCCCCAAGTTCCCCTTCAAAATCAACGGGAACTTCAACAACAGGCATAAACATCTCCTCATCACAAAATTCACCCACTCCTACCTGTCCCCCAACAACCAACTCATTCACAGATTTAAACACGGCAAAAGGAAATTGATTTTCAAGAAACTTCACATCACGGGAAAGAAAATATTGTTTGGTGCCTAAGTCATATTGTAACACTTCACCAATGCGCATCCTGGGACAACGTCTTCAATAACCAACACAAGTTTCTTCTCATTTTCTTGAACCAACACAGCAGTTCTATTTTCGGCGCATTTTGTCCTCACTCATGAACGACAACGCCCTCGTTGCGCACGACTACACCGTGGGTCGCAGAAATTCTTAACGGCCTCTAGGTCGCTCCTTATGACAATGCAGCCTTAGAATCCTCCCTCACTAGGCACCTGAGGACTCCTAATATTCGGCCTGACGGCCTTAGGGTCGCCCCAACACGCGGTCGTAGGGTTGCTTTGATACCATTTATAACACCCCGACTCTTTCGTAGTCGAGTATATCGTCACCAATGCGCATCCAAGGCCAAAAAACTTCCTCAAAAAAAAAACAAGTTCTTTCGGCGCATTTTATCCTCCCTCATGCCACCCCAAAAAACTTCCCAGGAGGCCACCCTATTCCCAAAAAAAATAAACTTAGAGTAACTAAGGAAATGAGCTCCCTAAGAGAAAGATGAATCTTGTTAGAATGAGTAGCCTGCTAAATCTCTTTAAAGCAATCATGAGGGGTATTACACATATACTTTCCATCCTTTCTGAGTATAAGAGTAACCAACAAAAACACATCGACGGCTCCTACTGGCAAACTTACCACCCCCATGATAAATATTATTGGCATAACACAAACAACCAAAAATCTTGATATTTGTTATCGTATGGGGCTTACCAAACAAACACTCATATGGGGTCTTATAATCAAGAATAACAGAGGGAGTTCTATTTATTAAATGGCAAGCTGCCTGCACACAATCCCCTCAAAATTTCAAAGGTAGATTAGCCTGGAATCTCAAAGCACGGGCAACATTTAAAATATGTCCATGTTTCCGCTCAACTCTATCATTCCGTTGTGGAGTTTTAACACAAGAGGTTCAAAAATGATCCCTTGTGTCACAAAATAAGGTTTCAGGCAATTAATTTCAGTGCCATTATCACTGCGCACACATTTTATTTTTTGTTCAAATTGGCGATAAACCAAAGCCACAAAATACAGAAACATAGTCTCAACTTTCAATTTATTATATAATAATTACGTCCAAACAGTGCGGGAAAAAATCATCTACTATAGTCAAAAAATATGAAGCACCACAAGCAGACTTAGTTTGAAATGGCCCCCATAAATCACAATGAATTAATTCAAAAATTCTACTAGCTCTACTATTGCTTTTAGGAAAACTAGTTCCAGGTTGATGGGCATGAAAACAGACATCACATCCATCTTTATTGCCACTACTAATACTAGATGGACTCACATACGGTAAATGACGCAGAACTTTCTCCGAAGGGTGACCCAAATGCTTATGCCAGATATCTATCGATGCCAATCCATCCACAGCCAGGATCTTCACCTTTGGAACACCTCGAAAAAAGAAAAGTACATCTTCCCGCTCACCCGCTCCAATCAACATCCTCATCTTGTAGTCCTGTAATACACACAATGTCTTAGTGAATTGAATAATACAATTTGCAGAATCTAATAACTACGGGATAGAAATTAAATTACAGCCTAGATTAGGCACAAATAAAACATTAGTAATTTTAAGATTTCCAGGAAGAATCAAATCTCCCTCATGGGTAACCTCTGCAGAACTACCATCCGGCAAACCCACCGGACATCCATCAATTTTCCGTGCATCCTGTAAATATGATAAAGTGCATATGACATGATGAGTTGCACCTGTATTTAAAATCCACAAAGATTTTCCATTCAATCGATCTTTTGGTTTAGGAAGAGTTAACAAATCCAAAAGATTTTTCCATTGTTCAGTATTAATGCCTGCTAAACCTGCAGACATAGCATCACGAGGCAGCGTAGCATCAGCCCCACCACCCCCACGCGTACCGCTCGGACCAGCAGCGCTGGTGTGTTTCTCACGTGCCATCATGGCTCTGTTTGTATGGTGCACCTTTGTGTTTGATTTGCTGTGGTCAATCAATTGCCAATTGATTTAGGGAAAATCGCAATTGTTGTCATCAACTGGGTCATATTCACGAGCCTTTGAAAAAGAAATGCCGTCGGCATCCATTGACCAAGGGCTTGAAGAATCACGAAAATATAGCAGGTGAGGTGTAATTATGTATGGGTCTAGCACTCACTGTCTCTCTCTTCTGGGGTTTCGTGCACAACAAGTTGTGCGGTGCGGCCAGATTTGACGTTCGGCGATATGGGATGTGCGGTGCTTTCCTCCTGCGGCGCGTTCTTCGTTGATTTTGATTTCGATAATCCAGATTTGGCTCGTTCGTTCGAATAGAAGAATCTATGATGAACAATCAAGAAGAGGTTCGAAAAAAAATCGAAGCTTAGGATGTAAATTTGGTTCGGTTGATTCAAAGAGAAAAAATCGAGCCTTGGGTTTCGGTTTTTTTTTCAGACTTTGGGTATAGAGAAATTTTAGTCTCTGGCTCTTGATACCATGTTAAATTAGGTTCAAGTTCAGTCGCCTTTCTTATTCATCACAATAAAGTATTTATACATCCTACGGACAAGAATCCTAACACATATGATAATCCTAATCATACACATATAATATTTAGAGTCCTAACATGTTGTTATGTATTAATTATTTGGTTTTATCTTTCGAAAGAAACAAGAAAACCCCAAAAGAAAGTTTTGGCCTCTCAGTTGGTTTAATCACACACTGATTGAGGAAGAAGGAAGAAAAATTGGGTTTAATCTTTTGGTGTTCTTCGTAATTTTGCCTTCTTGGTTACTTTGCCTTCTTTGGATGCATATGATTAGTTACCCTAGAATTTTGGGGTAAAATCTTCAATTCTTCTTTTCTTACACATTTTTTAGTTACAAATTCGTGTTTGAATTACTCGTCAAAATCTGGTGATTGATTCTTGCGAATTCTTTTCTGCAACTTTGATTCAATCCTGGGTTTCATTATCGAGCAATGGGTTCGCATAATTGTTCAGCGAATTTTGCTGACTGAGCTCGGTTTTTTTTTCCTCCGCGTTGGAGGTTTCAGGGTTTCATCAAGAATATGGAATTCTCAAATTTGAAGATGGAGAATCTGGGTTTTATTGAAGTTTTCAAATTAATGGCTCGAAGATCTGTTTCTTCTAAAAAGAAAAAATTTCTATATTGATTCAATGAGGTATTAAGCCGAGCTAAGCTTGTTCATCTCAATTTTCTTGACTTTTTGGCTGAAATATGTCGAATCTACAAGTTTCTTGTTGATTGATGCGAAAATTTCTTCTTCTTGAGTCAATCTTGATTCAAATTTGCTACATCATGCTTCTTCTTCTGGATGATTTGGGTTCGCGTCAACATTCCTTGAACTTCTATTGATTGATTTCATTAAGGTATGTACTGATTATAGAAATTGGTATTTTGTGGCAAATTATTTGGAGTACTATGTGGTTTATTGGTGAATTTGGTTTTTTTTTTTAGTTTGTGGTTCATTTATGAATCAAATTGTATCCACTGTTTTCTGGGTTTGTTGTGATGGGTTGCTACTGTATTTCTGTTGGTTGGATCTGGCTGGTAATCTAACTCTCTTGCACGACTTTCTTATCATTATTGCTAATTGCATATTAAAATGCTCTTTAGGATGTTATGAGTTCTCAACTTCGGGATCCTTCACAATTTTTTGGTTTGTCTTTGAAACCACTCTTATTTCTGAATTTTTTGGGCATTCATTCTAAACAGTTTCATGATCTCAACATCATTTCTGAGTTGTCATTTCCCAAATTCTGGCACTATTCTTGTTCCTCCTATTATTCCTCTTGATTTGTTCATCATTGTTATGATGGCCACAATTATTTCCCTCCATATGTTCTGTGTTGTGTGATCATCTTATATGATATTCATGATCCTCCGTATGATCATTTTCTCTGTTTTTTTCCCATTAGAGGCTTTCTTGGACCCATAGAGGTCATTTGTGAGACCTATGGCGGTCATTTTTCCTAATCCATAGTGATCTTTTGATAGTATTATGACTTTAACCTCTAAATTTTGATAGTCTTATGACTTTAACCTCCGAAATTTTGATAGTCTTATGACTTTAACCTCCGAAATTTTGAGGTATTACCATATTAATATTTTTTCTTGGCAACATTTTCCAATTTAGGAAGTTGCATATTACTTGCAACATTGACATTTTTGGCAATATATTCTATGTCTCTCTCGTTTAACACATGGGGTCCCTTATTTATCTCTTTCTATCTCTCTCCTATCCTGAAGTCTTGTGTCATGCTTCAATGTTTCAAATAATAAAAGGATGTACTGAATGTTCTATTGATTCAATACAATTTAGGCAAGTCCCAGTAGTAACTCCTGGCACATATGTAGGATCTCTGTGACTGTGTTTCTTATGATCTTTAAGTATTTGATAGCCAATGACTGTTTTTTCTCGTCTTATATGTGCTTAGTGGTTCAGTTTGGTATCTTTGCACTTTGCATTTAGTCTGAACTTTGTGTCTGCAACATTGACAACTTGGTGTACACTTGAAAACTGGAGCCTGTGCTGGCCAAATATTATTTCAGATTTCTCCTATGATGACGAGAATTTGTGTAGCCCCGGGTGAATTTGAGTATATCTGTGACGTGTGTGTCATGAACAAACCCAGAAGGACGGTCCCCGTCGGGTATGGTCTAGTTTCATATTACATGTTAAGGTATTATTTTTGGTTTCTTTTTTTTGAATTTTTTCTATTTTTTCGGTTTACGGAAATATTCTAATATAATTTTTTTACCTTTAGGATGCACATTATTGTTGGAGCATTTGCAAGAAAAAGGAATGCGCATTTGTGTTCAAGACTGGGCAACATCATGTCCATGTTGAAACTGAGGTTGCCCCGACTGCAACTGTGATCGAAGATGCTGCGCCAGCAGCGGAGAAGCCTGATTCATCTGCTGATGCGGACAGATGATGTTGTGTGCTGATGCTGAATGCTATATACAGATGTTTCTTGTGTTTTGTTTAGGTTTTTTTGGTGACAGGCAGTATTAACTTAGGTTGATAATAATGAATGTAAATAATACTATGCAAGGTACATATACTTTCACACTTCGGCGAGGTCCACTTCCAATAAAGAAAAAGTGGAATAATTGGGAGCTGGAGTAGGAAGCAAGTAAAGGGGAACTGATGTATTAATAGTAGGTTACTTAGAGGGAATGGGTATTCAGAAAAAGTAAGATGAATTGTCTTTATAGTCCTTACATCTCGAAAGCTGAGGGATATAGCAGATTGATTTCCGTTTCTAATGCAACTACTTTCTTGGTCCTAGTTTATTTTAGTTGCATTTATATTTCCCTAATATACCTATCCTATGAATTAATGTATTTATATAGCAGCTCCGTTATGATTTTTTGTCCATAGAAATGGAACAGATTTTCTATAATGCAGTAAGAAATACGAATATCGCACATAAAAAAATGATTCTTTTGTCCAACTAACCCTATCAAATTCTACTAGGGGTGCTTTGGAGGTTCTAGTGTCTTGATTTTCCTTTTTTAATTTTTTTTAAAAGTAGGTAAGAAATATCATCACCGCCCCTAGGCCCCCTATTACAAACAACTTCCCCCAGACTTGGTTAGGTGGAGATGGGAAAGCTCGACTACTTGAATCAACCCCAATTCCTTTCCTCCTTATGTTGATTTATGTTGATCATTAGCATCCCGATAGTATGTTAATTAGAAGTGCTTAAAGTATGGAATTCATATATGCATGTTAAGAACCAAGTAGTACTTAATGTAGTGTTGTTTGTAGAAGTTTAACCTCACGGATACTCGTCGTTCTACTTCGGGATATTGTGTGTTTCTTGGTGATAATCTTATCTCATGGTCCTCTAAGCGGCAAGCCACCTTGTCTCGTTCCAGTGCCGAAGCTGAATATAGGGGTGTCGCTAATGTAGTAGCTGAAACCGCCTCCATTCGCAACCTTCTTCTAGAGTTACATTGTCCGCTCAAGCGGGTCACAATTGTTTATTGTTATAATATTAGTCTTTGTGTACATGTCTCATAACCCGAGTTCAACATCAGCGTACAAAGCATGTGGAAATGGACATACATTTTGTTCGTGAGAAGGTTGCTCTTGGTCTTATCCGTGTACTCCATGTGCCTTCTTCCTCCCAATTTGCGGATATCTTCACCAAGGGACTTCCTCAACCCTTGTTTGCAGATTTTCGTTCCGGTTTGAGCATTCGTCCTCCTCTCCTGCTCCAGGCGAGGGGTGTGTTAGAGTACATATATTGTAAATATGTGTAGTATCTTTGTATACATAATTAACCTAATGTATTTATGGTAATTAGGTATCCTTGTACCCTAATATATATATGATGAATAATATGCATAGCCTCCCGAAGGGAGTATTCCTCATTCTAACAGTACTTAATGTAGTGTTGTTTGTAGAAGTTTAACCTCATGACTTCAAGATTGCAGTCTTACAGATTTGATTCTTACGAACTACGGTTCTTGGAGTTAGGGATGGATTTCTTTTATATTTTCCTCCGCCTCCCCTCCCCTCCCAAGAGCTTGACCGGTAAAACTGGATTTGAATTACTTGATTGCAACAGCTTCTAGTTCAATAGAGTCTTCTCCTTACTAATAAAAAAAAAAAGGTACTTGTGTCAAGATTTTCATCCCGTAGTATCGTTGTTTATCTAAGCACAAATAAAATGATTAACGTTTAAGATTCGGCTACGCTTAATACATGGATCGGATAGCAACTTGTTCTTGTTATAGGGGAGCAAGAATGATAACCATCACCATCATCATAGTGAGACTGTGAGAGGCAAATTAAATTGGGGTATCAGACTATGCTTGCAGCAACAAAGCAGTCCTACACGATGCAAGCTCTTTGATTTGGTTACAAAAAACCTGCCACTTCTACGCTTTCATGCATATAAACACCCCTTTGTTTGTTATCAACTTCCTCTCTCATTTACTTTCATGTGTTTCCTGTCTAAACCTCGACGTCATTTCTTCTATTATGTTAATTTAAATCTTCTGACCCTCACATCTCTCCCAACTCTTGTTAATTTAAAATGTGCAAGTTTATATATTAATATTCATGCTAAGATCTATTAGTCTTTTGGACCACCCACTTTCATAGTTTATTTTTATATTTTACATACAAATTAAATTTCTTCAAGTTGTATATTATCTCTCTTTTTCATAAGGACCATTATAAGTATGTCAACTAAGATAGAAAATTTCTCCACAGATATTGTTAATACAGGAGTTCAAGATGTTGGTCCTTATGCAGGATCCCTTAATTTTTCAATTAAGGTTCGACGAGGTGTACCCAACTTTCTCAACTCTGTGAACCTTAAATATGTGAAGCTTGGCTACCAATATCTAATTAACCATGGCTTCTACATTCTAATCGCGCCATTTGTGGCCATATTTTGTAGTGCCCAACTAGGCAAACTCATATGGGATGACTATGACCTCGGTTATGATTTTACGAGTGTCATTATGTTTCTAGGACTCTTATACTTGGTTCATCTTGTTTATGTGAACTTTCTTCTTCCAAGACCTACCTTCTTAGTCGATTTTGCTTGTTATTGCCCACCAAAGGAGCTTAAGGTGAATATTTATAGATTCTTGTGGTATTGAGACTAATATATATGCAGAATCATATACAAATCATAGGAAAATTAAATTATATGTTGTTATGCATGGCAGGTTTCAAAGGAGAAATTTATGGAGTTGGCTAGAAAATCAGGTAACTTCGATGAAAAAACATTGAGATTTCAAGAGAAAGCTATTAAATTATCTGGCATTGGAGATGAAACATATTTACCCAAGACAATATTTCACCCTGGATTCAACAAAAATCTTAAGGAATCTAGAGAAGAAGCAGCAATGGTGATTTTTGGAGCTGTTGATGATCTCTTAGCTGCTACAAAAATCAAGCCAAAAGACATATCTATTCTCATTGTCAATTGTAGTACACTTAACACCACACCATCCCTTTCTGCCATGGTAATCAATCATTACAAGCTTAAGCACAATATTCAGAGCTTCAATCTTGGTGGCATGGGTTGTGCTGCTGGAACTGTGGCTATTGATTTGGCTCAAAACCTCTTGAATGTTTATCCGGGATCATACGCACTCGTTGTTAGTACCGAGATCGTTAGCCATACATGGTATACAGGAAAAGATTTGGATATGATGCTCTCTAATTGCTTCCTTAGAATGGGAGGTGCTGCTATGCTTCTCTCAAATCTCCGCTTCGCTCGTTTTAAGGCCAAGTATGAGTTAAAACAGGTACACATCTCTATATATCCATCCACATATCATTCCAAAGATCAAGGTTTAATATTACTAATAAAAGACAAACATCGCTCACAAATTTTTTTTGGCTTCGTAGAGAGACACAAAGGATAGTGATGTAAACGGAATTCAATCCAGATTTTTTGGGTACCAGCCCATGGGACTTTATCAACTAGGTTACCTAAGATGACATCCACTAGATTGCTCACATACTCAATATATATAATGGGACACAATTTTGTTTCTTACACTTCAAATGATATCTTCACTACCCATTCCCTATGAAGCAATTTTTTTTTTCTTTTGGGTGTTGGTTATAATTACTCATTTTGATTAATCATTATCAGTTCATTCATAATTATCATCAAAATAATTATGTTTAACCGAGTTGGCTAAAATATCTAGATATTAATTGTCAAGCCTCAAGTGTAAATTTATCACATGAGTTGTAATCACCAACAATCAACGATCTTCTTATTCAAGAGCTACTCTATTATGTTAGGAATGCATAGGATACAACATCAGCAATAACTGTGATTTTGGTGATCTGCTTCTCTTCCTTCCTATGTATAGGTGGTTCGCACCCATAAGGGGATAGACAATAAAAGCTTCAACAGCATATACCTAAAAGAAGATGAAGAAGGAAAGTTGGGCATCTCAGTGAGCAAAGATGTATTAGAAATTGGAGGACATGCGGTTAAGGCTAACATCACCACTCTTGGGCCACTAGTCTTGCCATTTGCTGAACAATTTCAATTCTTCACTACTTTGCTCTTTAAAAACAACTCATCTAGACCTTACATTCCGAACTACAAGCAAGCATTCGATCACTTCTGCATCTTGGCTACGAGCAAGAAAGTGCTCGATGAATTCGAGAAGAACTTAGAGCTCACGAAGGAACACATGGAAGCATCAAGGAAAACATTGGAGAGATTTGGTAACACCTCTTCTAGTAGTGTTTGGTATGAGTTAGCTTACTTAGAAGCTAATACTAAAATGAAGAGAGGTGATAGAGTTTGGCAAATAACATTTGGATCTGGTTTTAAGTGCAATAGTGCTGTGTGGAGGGCTCTTAGGAACATTGAAAGGCCTAAGAAGAGTCCGTGGTTTGATCAAGAGGAGACAATTTAGAAATTTTCAGTATAATGGAATAAAAGAGTTTATATATGGAGTGATGATCATGGAAATATATATTTTTATATAATTTAGAAAGATTGTATGCTTAGTGTTTCAAGTATGATAATGGAACATCAATCTGAACTAATAAACTTCACTCATTTATTCAAATAATTAGACAGAAAGGAATATGAAACAAAAGTGTATAACATGGACTTATGTCTTATTCTCTTGTGTTAATTTGATCTCATATAAGTCCAAATAGGCTCTATTTTAAGATCAATTGGCAATAGGTTAAATCATCCTCAACTTTCTTCACAATGTAGGACTCATAATTTGGCTTTCTTAGCGCAATTAGGAAGATGCACAAGAGTGCATGTAGCTCTCTGCTATATTATATATGCACTTGCTGTCGAACGAAAGTCCCACTAACTTTGCTCCTAGCTCACCTCAAGTCAGTTACAAGTTAGTTACAACTAACTTTGTTCTACTGCTGACTCAGCATTGTACTAATTGTAATGCTTCTAGTTAAGACCCTCTTGTACTCACTCTGGTCGATCTTCCTTTTCACCCTGATGATCAAACTATGTCCACATGCGACAATTAATAAATCATGAAATAGAGCAAACAACACAATAAACGTGTAAAACAATACTTACAACATGTATTTAAAACATCATTCATAGAATGCATAAAGTTCATTTTATATCATACAAAATTCAAACATCCTTATATAATGTTCGTTACGTTACTCGAACTCCAATATCACATAAAACACATCTCACCAAGCCTCTTACACCGCAAATATATGATTAATCCACTGAATATATGCTCATTATGCATGGTCTTTAGCTTACAATGTAATGAACAAAATATGCTCAATTGGGACAATTAATACAACAGGAGAAAGAGACCACAACAGAATAATATGTAATAGAATAAGAGATAATAAGATTCTGATAAGACAATTAATAAAGCATGACAGAGAGAGAACCGTGAAACAAGACATAGATAGTCATTTGTAGCCGACAAATTAGAAGAGAGAGAAAATAATTCTGATAGACAATTAAATGCATGTTCGAAAAAGCGGAAGAAAGAGAACATTGCCTAACAATTCACTAAAAGCAAAATGACGTCATCGTTTGTTATGCGCACTATTAGGGGGTGTAATTGGTTGGTCTCGATTGGACTTTGCCAAATTCAAATCTAGCCTAAAGTTTTTTGGACTTGAGAAATTGAGTCCAAATCCGATCAAAACTCTGTTGAAGTCCAGTCCAGTCCAGTCCAGTCCAATTTGAATTTTTTTCTTGAGTTTAAATCCAGTCTAGTCCACTCCAAATATTATATTGACTTTTTACCCAATTAAGGTTCATAATGTTTTCACATAATTAAAACATTTAAAAAATAAAAGCATTACATCGATTAAATAAAGTAAGCTACATCCATCTTTAAAGTCTATAATAAAAAGCTAATTGCAATATACAAGACTCAACCTAAAATAATAATTAAAAAGCTTTCTTAAAATCTCAAGTTCTTAACAATCAGCGACCTCAATCTAAGTTGAGAGGAGACAGAGAAAAGGAAATGTATATAGTTAGATGAGTTATGAATTAGTATAGGAGGTAGAGAAACTGAGTACGAATGCAAGGTAGAGAGAGACTGAGAGAATGAGGAGAACTGAGGAGTGACTACTGAGGAAGATGACTAAATCGACTACTAGGGACTAGGGTTGGAGATTTATCATTGATGATTTTATTTAACAAAAGGGTAGAAGGATAAGGTAACTTTAGACTTTTCACTTTGGAGGGTAATTGAAAAATCAGGCGCCAGCTAGCAAAAATTTAAAGCGGCAATGTTCAAAAGTCTAAAACTTCAAAATAAAACCAAAGAAATTACAACTTATATATATGCAAAAATATATTAGGAATGAATTAGACTTTTTGGACTCCAAAGGAGTGAGTCCAGATTCACCGAAATATATGGACTCGAAAATTTGAGTCCAAGTTCAGTCCATAAATTTTTCAATCCAATCCAATTCAATAAGGGTGCGTTCTCAACTTATTGGACTCCGAACTGAATCGAACTTATCCGGCCGAACTTATTGGACTGACCGGCCGATTGGAACTTATTAAACCGATTGGACTGATTCAACTTATTGGACCCGATTGAACCCGATTGGAACTTATTGGACCGATTGAAACTTATTGACCGATTGGAACTTATTAGACTTTATTGGCCCGATTGAAACTTATTAGACCTTATTAGGCGATTGAAACTTATTAGACCTTATTGGACCTAATTGGAACTTATTTGACCTTATTAGAAAAAAAAATTAATGAGTAATAACATAAATATTACCCCTAACGTAAATACTACCCCTCAAAATTTATTATGAAGTAATAATTATTAAAATTAAGCCCTTTAAAAAAATAATAATTATTAATTATCTCTTATGATAAACAATTTAACAAAAAAAATATACTATTTATATACTTGCCTATACATAACTTTCACCACTAATATATCTAATAGTCTTGTTTTGATTTCATAAAGCACTAGTAGAAAACCAAAAGTTGATTAACATTTATTGCTAACAAGTGAGAAATTGCCACATATGGAAAAATTTATCTCTCACTCCATTTAGTTTTATGACTAAAGTAGTAGAACTCATTGTTATTAGTAACGAAACATGTTATCTCTAGTTATTTAAAACGAATTGCAAAATATTGTACTACCTCCGTTAAGGAAGATGCGAGCACTTGTTGGGATGCGTAGTTTAAGGTGATAAGTTGTAGTGTGGTTATCAAATGTTATTTTATTTAAAAAGTAGATGTGATAGGAGTTGGTGGGGTATTTCTTATTAGAGGGAGAGAAAGTTGGGTAAGCTTTTTATTGATAAAAGGTAGAGTGTGGGCAAAGATATGTAAAAGAAATAATATATTAATAGTGAGGCCATGCTAAAAATGAAAGTGTTCAAACTAATTTGGGACAAACGTAAAAGGAAAGTGTTCGGACTATTCGGGACGGAGGGAGTAATTATGATATTATTATTGTTAACCTTATTTAACCATGATTATAATATTTTTTAATAATAATATAATCGGCTAATAGTAATATGAATAATAAAATAATAGACAATAATACAAGTATAATACGATATAATCATTGTGGTACTTTAATTAAAATTCTAATAATAACATAATCGCTAATAGTGATATGAATAATAAAATAATAGACAATAATACAAATATTAATTGATCATTGATTATTTGGGCCTTATTGGGCCTTATTGGGCCGATTGAAACTTATTGCCCGATTGGAACTTATTGGGCCTTATTAGGCGCGATTGTAACTTATGCCGATTGGGCTTATTGGGCCTTATTAGGCGCGATTGGAACTTATTGCCGATTGGGCCGATTGAAAGCTTATCGAACCGAACCGAACCGAACTTATTGGACCTGAAACTTAATTTTTTAAGGTGAAGAGAACGCACCCTAAGTTTGAACTGGACTCGATTGGACTATGGACTTTTCGCAGTCCACTTACACCCTTAAGTCGATGCTCATCGTAGGGACATGTGCACGATATAATTTGCGGCAAATGTGGCATTTATGACATTAGTTGTTCTTCATACATTGTGTGACGCAACAGAAAAGGTTTAACCCTTTTCAAATAAAAATCATTTCAGCCATTATCTTAACCCACGTATTAGAATCATAAGCAAAGTTTTCTCCTTTGTGTTGTTCAGTGTTCAACCATGTCACTCCACTGCTGCTCTCTCCACAATACCTTGAATTCACGAACACCCATTTCTTTTCTTCATCCAAAAAAGAAGAATCTTAATCTGGGTCAACTTCATTTCCCTCTAAATTCTTCTTCTTTTCGTACATTCACATGTCAACTTCATCTTGGATTTGAAGATATTCTAACAATTACCCAAAACAAGGTGATTTCTTCTCTTTTTTTTCTTAATTAATGTAATGGGTATCCTTCAATTTGTATGAATTTCTCTATAAGTGTTGTTTTTTTTGTTTTGATTTGAAAGGTAAAATGTAATGATTGTGGTAAATTTGTTAATGTTATGGATTTTGGGTAGGTTTTGATTGCAGCTGGAGTATCAGCAGCTGTTGGGCAATTAGCAAAGCCATTTACTTCAAATTTGTTGTATGGTAAAAATTTTGATCTAAGAGCTGCCATTCAAGCTGGTGGCTTTCCTTCTACACATTCCTCTGTGAGTATCAATTTACTTTAATTATTGGATTTTTTTTTGTTTGTTATGAATTTTCTTATTATCTTTTGTTGTTTGATTGTCATCCTATATGTTCTGTGACAACTAAACATATGTTTGATTTTAAGAAGTCCAGGGAGGAAGACAGGAAGAGAACAATATAGGAAGTAAAAGATATAAAAAAATGGTTTTCCCCACTGTTTGATGGGTAGATTGAGTTCTGGTAGGTAGTCTTTAAGTTCTTTTTATATTGATTATGTTTGTCAGTTTTATGTTGAGATGGTACCCAATTTTCTCTCTTCTTTTCTATTACCCAAATTTTATCCAAGTAGTTGTGATCATTTATATTCGCGTTCCCAATTCAATCTGTTTCGGTACATTTTAAGTTCCAATGCTATAGCCAACACCTCCTTAATAATTTTTGCATGCTCTTTACATGACTATTAGATTGGAATACAGGGTATTTCTTTTGGGAGAGGGGATTGAGGGGGCTTAAGAACTTTGTTGTCAGGACAATGTTGTTTTGTATCTTGTGCACCACAAAGCCTTCCTAGCACTCTCTTGTGAAAGATGTGAAAGACTGCATGAGCGGGGTGAGGTTCATTAGCTCACTATTCATGAAAGTGGTACACAAGTACACAACCTATATCGGGAACTCGAGATGAGGTCAAAACAAGCAAATGGGAAGTTTATTGACAGACAGAGGGAATACTTCCATACAGAATTTGAGAGAGAAATTAGGTGTAGTGTTTGGGCACTTTGTCATGTGTTGCGTAGAGATCAAGTGGAATGTGCTGTTTCAGTCAACAAGGATGTTTTATGAAGCAAACTTATCATATACCTTTACTACTCCTTCCGTCCCAGTCTTTGATCCTTTCTTTCTTTAATAAGCAATTTAACGTATCGTAGACCTTTTTTGGTGTTTAACATTGAATTGTGAGACTTCATTCAAGTTGTCATGTGAAGGAATTTTTATGTAAGCTTTTTTGCATAGGACTGCTGTTGTTGTGATATTTCTTTTTGGCATGAATAGATCTATGAAGCAAGTGAAAGTGCTTGCTGTCAGAACGCTTGAGTGCTATGAATTTTATCTCATGTTCTTATATTTGAGAAAACAAGGTTTATGTTCCGATCTTTCTTGAGCATACTCGTGATTGCCGTAATGCCCTTTGTCTTGCAGTTGTAGCATGTCTACATTATTTATACCCTTTAACAGGACTATGAAAGTTAATGTCTTTGTATAAGCTGATGTTTTTGCATTTCTTAGGTGTTCTGTTTTTCCAATTGACAGGCAGTTGTGGCTGCTGCAACATCTCTGGCCTTGGAGAGGTAGACCCTTGTACAACCTTATTTGCAATTGCTATTATCTTTTTACTAATTGTATTCTCTTCACTTTTTACATTTCTGTTACTTCATTGTTTTGTGTTTTTGACACCTTGTCTTTATCTATTCAAATGCAGGGGCTTCTCTGATTCAATATTTGGAATAAGTGTTGTTTACGCAGGTCTTATTATGTATGATGCACAGGTATTAATTTATCAATCTGTGTTAGCTGTCAATTGTCATGTCTCACGTCTTGCTAATTACATTATGCATCCTAGCAAAACAGCCCTGTGTTTTGAGATACGTCTTGATGTCTTCCTTTTTTACATAGAACCAGAACCTGGCTGTCTTGATCTTCTTGTATTTTTTCGTAAAAGAATATGCTGATTCTGTGCATTGTGGCTTCAGTTGACTGTCAGCTGTCACATGATTGCTGCTTCTGGCTGCACATTTTAGATCCTCTTGGTAGGCAATCTCATCTTTTTCCTGAGAGTCGGGTTTAGAGTTTAGACATACTAGTTTCACAAAAACTTGCCTAAGTGCAGATACAGAACCATTTCTTGGCTCTAAACAAGAAAAATGCAATTTCTAAGATTTCTGTCATTTCAGACGGGAATTCGATTCTATCCACTTATTTTCATAGATAGCATTTCGGTGTTTTTAAAACTCATCAACTTTATATAGATATAATAAGATTTTTTTTATAGGGTGTAAGTATTATGATAGAAATAGAATTATGGTCAAATTTGATTGATTTGATATTAGCTCGAATTAACTTAATGACATGAAAGTACTTGTTTGATGATCATATACCAACAAATGACAGATTTGTCTTTCTGTTAGATATTCCTGAATGATTACATATATCTAAAGGGCTTATTTGATTTGCTTTTTAACTTTTTGTTGTCAGGGAGTAAGGCGAGAAGTTGGTATTCATGCAAGAACACTAAACAGGCAGCTGCTGAAGGACCAGATGAAGTCTGTAATGAAAGACGGGGAAGATATCATTGATTCTGCGAGAAACACTAAAATCTCAAGTTTCATTGAAGAAGCGAACGGTTTTAGTAAAGAACAGACAGGTGGTACTCAATTAGTTGGATCTAGAATTAGAGGTGAGAGAGAGATAGAATTAGGCAGAAGTAATTCTAATTCTTCGTATATGACTCTGAAAGAATCAATTGGTCACACTGAGGTTGAAGTTATAGGAGGAGCATTGTTAGGTTTCCTTGTAACCCTCACAGTCTATGCTATTATGTGATTTTGGCTTGTCAACATTTTATATTATACAAAGTTCCCTTCATGATTTGATTTATCTAATGTGAATCGTTTGATACTGCTCTGTTCATTGGGGATCTTGTCTAAAACCATTTAAACACATATCGAGAAGTTGTCAGATTTATCGCAAACTGGGAATAATTTAAGGATGTCGGAAATCATAAAGATAAAGTACATACTCAAAGATAACTCAAAAATGTCAGAAGTTATGGGGAACAAATGTAATATGCGGATTACAATCAAATGAAACAAATAACAAGAAATCATCAAACGCAAATGGAACCATTCCATGGCTCAATCACAGAACTGTAAAAGAATCAAAACCATTACGCTTATTTGAAACAAACGTCCTCTTACATTATTAATATGTTGCTAACATTACAAAAATATCGTACTATAAGTCTATAACCAGTACAAAAAGTGAATCCTCATATAAGTTGAGGCAAGTCTTCTATTAACAAGTCTGTATGCATTACAACATTGATGTCCTCAGATATGATCTGATCTGATCAACTCAATCTATGTGGAAAACAAAATGTTCCCGACATTCCGTCAGATGGAAGCAGGCATGGGTTGGTCTATGAATTAAACTTCAGAACAGCTTTTTACTTTACACAGCAACAATCATCAGCAAATTTCCTCTAACACTTTAGTTATTGAGGGGTTGAAATTCGGCTACCACTTGAAGCCATGAAAAAGTCTATCTAACATATGCTTCCGGAGGTGGCTGCTCTGGAATCTGTTGAGAGGTATGTCAATTGACACCCATACAGTGGTATGAAAATAAGTTCATAGATCTAAAGAAATCGTGATAACAGATTTTACCTCTCCAAGTTTCCACTCCTCTTTCAGCCAAATGCTTGCATCTGTAGCCGAAGCCCCTTGGGGATTGTTGTCTCTGCAAACAAGAGGATCAGTAAACCTTGCCAATACAATCATTGGCATATAAAAAAAATCGAAGGCCCCTAATGGTTTTAGACATGTCAGAAGTTGTAAAAATGGTTTATTACATATCGAGAAGTTGTAACCCTCACATATCGAGAAGTTGTCAGATTTATAAAAAAAATCAAACGCCCCTAATGGTTTATTTAGGCCCCTAATGATTGTCAGAAGAGGATGTGTAGATACAAGGTCCAATTCTGCAGAAGACATGTCAAAAGTGAAAGAAATAAAATAAAATAACATCCTGCCCCTAAATAAACCAAATCAATTAGACAAAACAATGACAAATCAAACCATCAATAACATCAATCAAGATTCATGGCATATAAACATGGATTCCCAACCCTAGAAATAAAAACTATTTTTAGATCATTCCAAAATAATACGCCTCTTTCTAAGTTTATTAAGTTGAATTCAAATTTTTCTCTTATTACCCCTTTATGACACTATTAACTAAGAATTTTCCCACATTAGTATGGTAGAGACATATTCTATAAATTTAAATATACTCAATTCCTTACAAATGACTCTGGATGAAATGTGGCCTATGACTTAGGGAAGAGAAAATACATAGTTCTCATTGATCAACTAGATGTTGACCCACCATCTATGAACAAAAAGAAAACATAAGTTTAGACGTAAGTCACTTTATTTATAGATACCGATGAATGATATTGACCATTACTTACATTGTTTGTTGAACGGCATTAGAGCCACCAAGTCCGTTGAAGAGCATAGATGAATTATTGACTGCTGAAATCTGAGTGTTTAGTGATACTGATGAAGTTGAAGGTAATTGGCTACCTTGACTACGCATAGCAAAGCCTCCTACGAAGGAAGTATATGGAACCCCACTTGTCTGCACGGGGACTTGAGGGCCTTGACTACTCACACCAATATTGCTGACGTCTCCTGCGTTGGGAGTAAAGGTATTCCCCCCTGTTTGTACAGGAAACTGAGTACCTTGACTATTCATGCCACTATTGCCGAAGCCACCTACATTGCCAGCCAGCAGATTTCCCCCTGTTTGTGTAGGAGCTTGAGTACCAAAGGAACCTACAAATTTTAAAAATTAGTCCTACAAATTATCTCCATCTTGTGATAAAAAAGATGCATGGATGAGACCCTACGGATTAAAGGTCACCAATTGCATGGCATATGGACTCTGCTAAAGTGTCCAATATATGTGTGCAATCCATGAACACTTTTCACAGATTTATGCATAATGTCACTTGAAATGTCTTATGAGTCGGGCTATTTAGCAAAATTTTGTTTAGCAAAATTTTCGTCACGAGTCGAATGATTTCTGTATTTTCACTCTGCGGAGACTCACAACTTTTCTATATTTAGCTAACTGAATTTAGCCAAATAAAATTTTTCATGTTTGAAATATCCAGTCCCGAATAGGAGTATCTAGAACTTTACTCGGAAAGAACATATACAGAGGATAGCACATGTTAGATGCACAGAAATGTCAAAGATGCACTTGCTAACCTGACGGAAAAATATTACTCCCAACGGGACCAGGATGGCCTTGGAGTTGCCCGAAACCACTATTAGGTGGAGTAGAAGGCCTGCAATAATTGTATGCTCAATCCAATCAGGTAACCTTATAACACACAATAGAATCATAGAAACTTATAGGGAAGAAATTTCTCCTGCACTGCAATTTCACATAATATATAGCATTTGTTAAAAGGGAAGCATTGTGTTTGGGAGCAATATGTTCTTCATAGCTGCTCTTAGATTATTGTTCATATTCTTTGTCCTAGCATGATGTGCTTATATTCATACTTCACATAACTACCTAATACTACATGCTCAAAATAATGACATAGTAATTCTATACGAGTTCTAATCATCCGATATTTCAACCACTGCTTAAATTTCAGTATATCTCTATTATATATAAGGGAAGGGGGGAGGAAGATGGTGTCCCCCTTCTAAAAATACTAAATTACCCTTAATGATCTAATGGAATGAAAAAAATTACAAAAAAAAACAATTTAAGAACCCTTTCTCATTTCAACTTGCCATTCTAAACAAGTTAAAAATGGTATATGCGTCAAATACTTCAATAAAAAAAAAAGGATAAAATATCTTGACCCTTTTTTATAAGAGAAGATGGTATACATGATGTCAAAAGTCTGAAACACTCACTACCTTTAATACTCTTTATTTCAGTCAAACCAACTCATTATGTCTATTCTTTTTGTTCGAAATTCATTCACAATAAATTAATATTAAAAATCACTCACAACCTTTGTTAGTTTTTTACATTAGCGATTAATATATCTAAATTCATCTAACTATAAATCTTTCACAATTTGAGTGTAATCATAACTATAATACGGATGGAGTATATAATAGAATAACAAGTTTTGAAATTAACGCATGTATCGTGTGCATATAAGGCTAGTAATGAATTAATAGCAGACACTTGCCTCACACCAAATGACAAGTTAGGGGACGGATTCTGCTGACTTGAAGTTGAAAATAGAGAAGGACCACTATTTTGAGGGATTGGTGAAGGTGAGTTGACACCCAATGCAGGAAATGGACTTTGGTTCAACTGAGCAGGAGGTGTTGCGTTCTTTGTGTAAGGATTTTGAAGCAACTTATCATATTCAGACGACTTGGAATTCACTAAACTCCTCTCTCTTTCGACCTGCAGGAAATGTAAAAATATAGTCAAGAAATCTTAAATGCTACTAAATTCAAGACTTAAACAACCCCTGGCTGACAGGATGGCTTCAGCACAAACTCAATCAACAAAAGAGCTCATGAAACAAAAAAAAAAAAGTATAACGATATAACACTTATACACAACTATGCTACTGATGACATATAAGATGGACAAGCACAAACGTATATTGGTAAGAAAGGGATCATGAAACAAAAAGTTTCACAAAAGGTTACAATCACTTTCACAGTTAAATCTTATATTTTCTGACTGCAAGTATATCGAACAAGTAACGTAGTAGCATTTAGTATTTGAAAGTTAAACTCATATTCTCATCACCATGAACAACTGCTGTTTTCATTAAAGTGCTCTCCAAAACAATACATAAAACTCTATACACAGACAAAGTGACAAACAACTGTATCCAGTTAATTTACTTGTAATAACTTCATTTCCCATACGGCACCAATTAAACAAGAAAAAAGTCATTGAGTCACCATCAATGGAGATTACATGGTCTTGATAGCACTAGGAAGTAAAGACTAAAGTTTAGAGTGTCGGACGAGCTTGCTATGAATGATCATAATCTAAGACCCCTTGGAACAATAATGCCAAACAAAAGCATGTTCTAAAAAGGAGCATCAAAGGCAGAAAGCTTACAATTGACGGCAAACTAGTGCCACGTTTAGCATCATCATATGCCACTGCCCGCAATTCTTCAAAACTTATGTCACCAGTAATATCACATGGCAAGCTACAAAAAAAAAAATATTCAGGACTCCTTAAAAAATATTGAAGGTAACAATAATTCCAGAGGAGCCAGATGTTTCGATATTATTAACACAGCTCAAAAAGGCATCAACAGTCAAAACTATCACCTTTAGATGAGTGGATGATGCTCCTTCATAAAATGTCTAATGCACTTTAGGAATGGAAAACAAATTAAGTGATATCTATTTGCATTGTTTCAGATTTGCAAATGTATAATTACAAAGCAATTGCAACTGTGTTTTCGATATTTCAACTATGTTTTGAAAAGGGAAAAATTGGAAATCTACATAATCTTTACATGCCCGAAAAAGAACTACTAATACTTAAGTTCGGAAAGTATTAATACAGTAACAAATCTACAATTTACAGTTAGTCAGGTTTTTCAATAGAAGCTAGATACTGAAAATCTTTCCTCGCAAGTAAGTTCCATTTACATATAATTACACTAAGTCTATATATTTTTAGATCCATGCAGCACACTGTGATCCATTTTGAAGAGAAGAGTAACCAAGGATCCATAGTGTCTTAGCAGCAAAACGCTTCAATCAGTTTAAAGTGACTTAAGGCATTATTTTTCCCATATACAGGAAAATATCTTGGAGGTAAGACAATAACCCCAAACCTTTCTTAAGAGGGTAACTGTTTAGCAGCATTACAATTCAATCTTACAATTGCAATTTGGCAAGAACAGTACTCAAAAGGATTAACTCTTTGGAAGTCTTTGTATTTTATGAACTCCACTATGTTCCCTCATTAAACCCTCTATAGAAGTGGATGACACTTTACACAATAGACGTCACAGCTATGTCTGAGATAAGGTTGATATGAAAAAAAAGAATAACAATAAACTGAACATTTTTAGCGTCAATTCGGATGCCGAGAAACCCCTTGCAATAAGCTCTTCTTCTTGCTTTCATCCAATTTCTGCCAAGGGATTTTTGTGAGTACAACTATACAAGTAGCAAACAGAACAATTCACAGAAAGATATGATTCATCTCATTTAGTAATATCTGCAAACAGTTCATCTACTAGTACAACAATTCATCTAGTAGTATAACAGACTCGTACTTAACAGGAGTAACTAGACTACTCAAGCTGTTCACAGACTAATGAGAAATTAGAGTAGATCCTGCCTTGTCGTCAAACAAAACACGATAAAACACAATCACAAGATAAGATGAACAAATGAGGTAAGGAAAACCTACTAACTATAACTAACCAAAAAAAAACTTACTATTTATAGTGTCCATAACAAGTTAGCTTCCAAAGTGGTCTCTCGTGCTGATAATCTTCAACAAATTGGCGTTTGCAGGAATCAGGATCTGTGCAACTACAGATGTATTGCAAAAACACATTATAAGCAAGGAAAAAATATTAGAACGAGCAAAATAGAAAGTTGTTCCTCTCATTTTCCAATCGAAGAGTTGAAGAAAGTTTTCCCAATATACTCACTTGTGACTAGCAGCCTGAGACTGACTTGTTGGTTGTTCTGAACGCGTCCATTTATTCTCGAAAGGCTGTGAATTAGTACAATCAGTAAAAGGAAAAACATGAAGTTCTTAATTCTTATTAGTAGCCAGAAAAATGACAATGCCTAAATAGCATTCAAACATCTTAAAAAGATGATCAGACCAAAAACTGTGCAAGCATGCAGAACATTAAGAGCCATGAAGAAGCTCCTCAGTAAGCAAACATAGAATTTTCAGGTAAGTATATCAGGAACCTTGAATGAATTAAATTGCCCATGCCCTCCAGAAAATGGAGCTCCGCTGGTTGGACCACTATTCTGGACGCCAAAACCAAAAGGATTGGGCTTCTGTTGCTGGAAAGGTGTGGCAGTCTGTGAACCAAACCCAAAACCGTTGGATTTTGGCTGTTGCTGAGTGACATGCAAGAATTTACATCTATCACCAAAGCGACAACTGAAAAAGATATGAACATTTTGATGATCAGAAAACTAAACCCAACCAGCTAAATTCAATTTTATGCACATAATGATAAGAAATAATTTTCTCTTATTGCAGTAATGTTGCATACACTGACTCCGCACTAAGATTGCAGATATCTTGCATTCAAATTTCAAGCTCCTTCTAACCAATTCTTGATCCCATTTTAGTGAAATAATTGTAAGAAGCTTACCACAATCAAGTGATATCCTAGTAACAACTATGGAAAAACAAGAACAAGTGGTTCCATCCTTACCAAACCCATGATCAGATTCTCTTTATGTCCATACAAGGATCTACAAACATCAAAATACAGACTCGAATAAATCTACACTGATTCTAATGGAGAATCCTGAAACCTAAGATATGCTGATGCATTACTGAATGATTTGCCACATAAAGACACCTTGTAGCCTTTCCATATTAACAGAAATATTGGTGGACAATTATGCAGATTCAATGCGCCACTCTTTCCTTATCTTATGAAAGAAGGTAGACTTGGGCCAGATGAATATAATTGAAACCAATGGAACTACAAGGGCAAAGAATCCAAAACTCCAATGTGAAAATTATGGGTTTAACCATAAACTTATTAATTTATGATGGGAAAACTTAAAAACTTTGCAGCATTTATGGATCCACGATGATCATCCAATACCGATCAAAAATAAGGAGCGCCTTTTAACAGTTTTGTCATCACCATTATTGTTAAAAGCCAGCATAAGATAACCTCTGGGATAGTAATGTTTCAGTCTACTCCACCAAAAAGCTGCACATCAGAATATCTGAGCTCGGGATATTTAATAGCTTTCTTCTGTAGTTGGGAGGGGAAGGAATTTTTAAAGCACTCTCAAGTCTTAGAATGAGTATACTATAATTCTTGAATTGAAATATATCTACCTGCCTTTAAGTTAAATAAGTATAATCATTAATTTCCAAAAAAAGTCCTTGGCTGCAAATAGGAAAGAGGCCAGTCAACTACTTCAAATCGGTGTGGAATCTTCGTAAAAATCCCATATTTCACAGCTAATTCTTCCTGACTTCAAACAAATAAATCTATTCACCCCAAGGGCCCGTAATCATGTGGAAGGAGGAGGTGAAAAACTATTACCTAATCAAATCAGCCTGGTGGTCCAGAAAAAACAGAAATGGACTGTCTTATGAAAGATTAACATAATGCCAAGAAGGTAGGCATCAGATGGACCAGAAACTCATATCTCTAGTTCCTCATTCTATTCCACAAATTAGACACTTCTAGTTTTGGGGAAATGCAATCAATAACTGAAAACTGCGTACAAGACTCCGAAGCAATCACCAAAAATCAGAGCTGCTTAGCACCAAAAAGACTAGAACAAGGAAAGAAAAGAAGCTGGTGATCAGGTAAATGAGGAAAAAACTATTAAAATCTCAGTTAGTTTGGAGAAAGAAGTTGAAGTTTCAGATATAGTTGGTGAACTCAACAGCAAAAGATTTATTAGCACTTTGTCAGTGTATACACTACAGTATATGAACTTTACCCACAAATGGCAGCAGAAACTAGAAATTCAACAACTATTCATTTGTCCGTTAGTATTTGCACACCCCGGCCCTCCCCAAAAAAAGGAAAATGAAAGAAGAAAGAAAAGGCTGCATTTCTCTCTGCATAGTATTTTTCATCTCATAATAGTTGTAATCAGCCTTTAATAAGATTTTAATTATGCAAATGAAATGAAGGAAAAGGAAGGATGTAGCATTTCCATTCTTTGGTAAAGTTCACAGGAATCAAAAGGTATCCTTTCTCTGATTAAACTAATTATACTAGATTGGTAGGATATAAATTTTTACGTACATAGCATTCTTTTCCGTCCAAATTCACCAATAGGATGCAAAGACAGGTGAAAGTCTTATGGAAGTCTTTTCTATGACTTACATTCCTCTTCAACCAATTCTTGTACAATTACTAAAAGTCTAATAACATACCATTGAAAAGGAGAAACTCCTAAAACTCGGCTATGCCAATACATATCACATTAGCATTTTTAATAATTATAGGGAAAATAGTTCCAAAGTACCTTTCTGGGAACTACAAGTGCATATCGCCAACATTACAAAAAATGTCATTGTGATGTGCAATAGTTGTGTATCACGGTTAAAAGCCTCAGATGGAAAGTTAGTTACTTTCTTCACCTTTGTCTCGTTTCCACACAATCCTTGTAAGGGCACTTTAGATCAATCCCAAAGCAAATAACAAGACTCCTCCCTCCCAGACACACACGCACACGTACACGCACACACAAAAGAACCGAATTTTGTCTCTAGAACTGCTGAATTGTACAGAAAATCTCATCATTTTTGTCAAATTATACAGTTGTTCTCACAAGAAACTCCACTTCTGCCCTTGGCGTTCTTCGCATTCTTCTTCTACATACCAAAAATCTTCTACCAAATTCAAAATGATAATTTTCATTATCAACTTAGTAATAAGGCAATTTACTTCTCATTATATGTCAAACTAGAAAACTAAAATTGAACCCACAAACCAAAAATAGCAAAAGCTCAAGTATTAGAATTAACAATGAAAATAAAGGGCACACATAAAAACTTATAGCCAAGAATTCAAAGGGAATTAAAGAAAGTAGCAAAAGTTTTAGCAGTAACTTTGACATTTACAGAACATGAAAAATTTAAAAGAAAGAAAAAACCCGGAGCTTACTTGCCACGCTGAAAATTTTTGCAAGGTTCTTTTTTTAGCGGCATATCTGATTAACACTTCTCTTCACTGCAAAATTCCACTCACAATCACTACAGTTACAGAGGGTTGCCAATGCCGGCTAAAAAGTTGGGGAACACAACTTCGGAATTTCATACAACGAGTGTATACGTTATAGAACAAGATGTTTATTTATGATTTCATTCTTACTTTTATGTTTAAGGGAAAATTAAATATTGAAGTTGACGCACTTCATCTTCATGATTTTCGACGAAGAGGTCATCATTTGCGGGTATAGACCCTATTTATTTGCCCTCATTAAGTCTTCTTTAACGTTTCTTTTTTTTTCCTAAAACTATTGTTCAAGACCACTATTCTAAACTAGTTTTGAAGCCCGTGCGTTGCACGGGTTGTTTTTATTTTATTTTTTTTATAAATTTTTGGTTAACATTGTTGATTTTGTGTTGCTGCGAAATGAGATTTTTCAACACTATTGTATTTACATACTTCCTCCGTTCTAATTCTATTACAACAAATACCACTTTGGGCAGTTTCATTTATTGGAACTATTCCACTTTTGGTAAAAAAAAAAACTATAGTTGACAATATTGTATTTACTTTATATTAATAAAACCATCATTTATTACTCAAATTGCCTCATAAAGTTGCGTTTACTTTATTAAGAAAATACTTATCCCCTTACTCTAGTTAATTAAAGGGGTACATCTATGCTGAACTACCCATTTTTTTCATTTCCTTAAAAATCATGTCCAAAACCATTGTTGCTATAGAAAAAGAACGGAGAAAGTATTTGTCATAATACTCTAATTTATATATTTGTTATTACGATATATAAATTTTATTATTTTTAATATTCAATTGAATATTGCAGCTAAGTCAATTATTAAATGTATCCCAAATTCCCAACGATTGGTATGACTAACAATAGCTAATAAAGTTTTAACATGAAGAATGCCCGAATGATACTTTAAGAAAGTAGAGGGTAATAATTTAATATATGCAGGACACAAAGAATAGAGTAAAATATGAGTCCAGCCCCACAACTTCAACTTTTAATATAGGACATAAACACTAACGCATATAGAATGGAAGAAGTATCATGAATAAAATTAATTAAATATAAAACTAACCTCTACTAATAATCGAAAATACTATTTAAGAGAAAAAATACATCTTCATCAATCATGACCATATCAAGACTTATCAAACTTCCCCCTTTTTTATGATCCGGGACCTCAAATAGTCTAGAAATGCGAACCTTATTTTTCCAATTAGTTTTAGTAGATTAAGTTCATGGAGAAAAAAATAAGATCTGACATATATATATATATGGAAAAGACAAACATAAATAATTATGTATACAATAAATATTCTAGGAATAAAATAATAGTCAATTGCATAATACCTCTGAAATGTCGTTGACAAACTTTCATTTGATTCTTCATGTAATGCCCCCGTGTTATGCTATAGGTTCAAAATTATAGATATGTATTTTTTATCTGTAGATAATTCAATTTTTAAAAGTATGATTTTGAAAGATATAATTGCTATTTTTATAGTTTTTTATATGTATTTAAATAAAAAAATAAATAATATGTTATTGTTCATCTAAATAAAATAATTTTTCATAAGTTGTAAAACTATATCGTATATGGAACTTATTTCGAAGCATATTTCGAGCACTCTCTAATGGTAAAGAAATTATAATATTGCGAATTTGTATCAAAAGTTATATTCAATTTACATAATATAATAATTTATGTTGTTTATTTAAAATCAGGCTGTAATAATCTTCACTTATCCAAAACACCTCATATGTATTTATAACTATGTTGAACACAATTTTTGAAAAAAATTAAAAATTAAAAAGAATGACATGACATGCTTAGGTGGAGCTCTCTAAAATATTCAAAGGTTGTCTTTTAAAATCAAACTCTAATTTTTTCATCATCCAAAACTCTAACATATATATAACTCTATCACTATAGAATTTAGTTTTTGTTGTAACCACAAAGTTTCCTTAGTATATTTTGTTGCAATACTAAATTATTTTGGATCAGTTGAGTAAGGCTAATGTTTTGAAAGATAATATGTCTAATCCTGTAAATTGGACCTAAAATACTATAATCACATATTGTACACTATACTTATAGCTTAATTATTATTATATATTTATCTAAAAGAAAGACTAAAAAATGTCTTACCATTCATCTAATTAAATATATTTTCATAAGTTGTAAAAATATAATGTAAATGGATCTCATTTTGAAGCATATTTCAAACACTCTCCAATGGTAAAAGATTATAATGTTTTCAATTAGGAAGCCAAAGTTATATTCAATTTACATAATATAATAATTTAGGTTTTTTTATTCAAAACCAAACTCTAATTTCTCCCTATTCAAAACTCCTTTTATGTATTTAAATATTTGTATAACTCTATTTTTTAAAATATTTAAAAGAAAAATTAATGACATGGTAATCCTACGTGGCGTTCTCTATTTCATAAGTTGTAGAACTATATTGTATATGGATCTTATTTCGGAGCATATTTCGAGCACTACCCAATGGTAAAAATTATAATATTCCGAATTACGTAGCAAAAGTTATACATAAATTACATAATATAATAATTTAGGTTGTTCATTCAAAATAAAACTCTAATTTTCGCTTATCCAAAACTCGTATTTAAATCTATGTAGAACTCCATTTTTGTAAAAAATAAAAATAAAAAGAAACTCTAATTTCCCCCTATTCAAAACTCCTTTTATGTATTTAAATATGTGTAGAACTCTATTTTTAGAAATATTTAAATGAAAAATTAATGACATGGCAATCCTATGTGGCACTCTCTATTTCATAAGTTGTAGAACTATATTGTATATGGATCTTATTTCGGAGAATATTTCGAGCACTACCCAATGGTACAAAAATTATAATATTCTGAATTACGTAGCAAAAGTTATACACAAATTACGTAATATAATAATTTAGGTTGTTCATTCAAAACAAAAATCTAATTTTCGCTTATCTAAAACTCCTTATATGTATTTAAATCTATGTAGAACTCTATTTTTGTAAAAAATAAAAATAAAAAGAAACTCTAATTTCCCCCTATTCAAAACTCCTTTTATATATTTAAATATTTGTAGAACTCTAGGCAATCCTATGTGGCGCTCTCTATTTCATAAGTTGTAGAATTATATTGTATATGGATCTTATTTCGGAGCATATTTCGAGCACTACCCAATGGTACAAAAATTATAATATTCCGAATTACGTAGCAAAAGTTATACACAATTTACATAGTATAATAATCGGTTTTTTCACCATATACCCCTGACAAATTTTTTTTTGCACCGTATACCCTCGCAAGTTTCCAAATGCACCATATACCCCTCACGTTTCAAAAAATACACCGACATGCCCTTATGACTAACGGTGTTAGAGTTCCGTTAGTCATTAGGCCCTAATCCTAACCCCTCTAACCTAATTAACCCTAAACCCTACCCTAATCCTCCTTTAACCCTAATCAACCCTAAACCCCACCCCACCCCACCCCACCCCCACCCCACCCCTTCCCTCCACCCACGCCCACGACCCCCTCCCGGCGACCCCCCCAGCGCCCCACCCTCGCCGCCCCGCGCGCCCGCGAGCCCACCCCGGACCCTCCTCCCCCGGTCCCATCCCCCGAGCCCCTCCCCGCATCCCCACCCCCTGCAACCCCTCCCCCTCGGTCCCGCAACCCCCCTCCCCCCTCCCCCTTCCCATGACCTTTCCGTAGCACCAAACCCCTCCCCCTCCCCCCCTCCCGTGTCTCTTTAGGATGCCTCAGCCGGATCTCCCCCCTTGGTACTCGCCAGGCTATCGACGTTGCGGAAAATGGTTCTCTTTTAAACGCAGACCACTGTGTGTCTGCGGAAATCGGCGGGGATGGGGGGAGGGGGTTCGCGAGGGCGGGGAGAGGGGAGGGCGGTGCTCACGTGGGGAAGGGGAGGGGAGGTGGTGGTGACGGGGAAGGGAAGGGGAGGGGTTGGGCGACTGCGAGGGGGAGGGGTCGAGGGGTGGGTGAAGGGGGAGGGATGGTGGTGGTGACGGGAAGGGCAGCAGGGAGGGGGTCGGTGGGGGAAGGGGAGGGGGAGGGGGCAAGGGGAAGGGGAGGGGAGGGGTGGTGGTGGTGACGGGGAAGGGGAGGGGGGGTGGTGGTGGTGGTGGTGGTGACGTGGTGGTGGTGACGGGGTGGTGGTGCGGTGGGGGTAAGGGGTGGTTAGGGTTAGGGCCCAAGTTAGTAGTTAGGGCCCAAGTTAGTGAATTGGGTTAGGGTTAGGATTAGGGGTAGATTTAGGTTAGTTAATTAGGGTTAGGGTAGGATTAGGGCCTAATGACTAACGGAACTCTAACACCGTTAGTCATAAGGGCATGTCGGTGTATTTTTTGAAACGTGAGGGGTATATGGTGCATTTGGAAACTTGCGAGGGTATACGGTGCAAAAAAAAAATTGTCAGGGGTATATGGTGAAAAAACCGTATAATAATTTAGGTTGTTCATTCAAAACAAAACTCTAATTTTCGCTTATCCAAAACTCCTTATATGTATTTAAATCTATGTAGAACTCTATTCTTGTAAAAGATAAAAATAAAAATTAATGACGTGGCAATCCTACATGGCGCGCTTCTATGGTCTCGAAATCTTGAGAAGTTCCCTATGCTCCCGAAAAGTTCCTCATTTATTTATATATATTGATTTAAAGCTAATTAAAATGAGTCTGACCCCGCTCAAAAAGTGCCCGGGCATAGGCAGGTATTTTGGGACCGGGTTTTCGGGTCCGGTTTGGCCTAAATTTTTAGTTTGGGAAGGGTTTTGGACAACCTAAAAATGTCTTTTTAGTTCAAATATTCGCCTGAAGAGCCCGTTGTTTTAGACTCGAAAAAGCGGGCTTTGGCACAAAATTGGCCTGAAAATTTTTGTTTTTTTTCTAAATAAAGAAAAAGTAATAAACAGATATATACAATCCGCGTGTAATACTAAACACGAAAACTAAGCGCATCAAGATGGTTTTGTTTGATACTTCAGCCGCTTGCTTTGGACTCACTGTCGCGGGATCGACTCCTGCTAACAATCAAACTCTTTTTCCTCCTTTTTTTTCATTCCTTTTTTCTCACCTCTTGAGTCTTGGCTTTTGGTTTTTATCTAAAATCTTGGTCACTGCCCTTCCTTTACTAATTATTGCCTCTCCCACACACACCTTTCCCTTCTCTAAACCCTATGCAAGACCAAACGGTTGCCACCATCCTCCATCGCCCCACCGCCGGCCACAACCACTCATCGCATGTGGCCGATGCCCACCTCGGAGCCAAAGATAATTTTTTGTTTTTTTCAATCTAAATATATAATTGAATTTCATATTTGAAACATTAGAATATTTATTAATCTGTTAAATTTTGTTTAAAAGTTTCTAATAATTATAAATAGTTACTAGTAATTGGGTCTATGGGTGAGAAACTTGTTGTTGTTGCTTGTTGTTTGAAATTCTTTAATTATGGAAATAGTTGGAATATTAAATTACATCGTTCGAGCTATGTGTTGATTGTTTTTAATTATATGGTAATAAATAGTGGAAATGTTGAATGCATTAGTTTTTTGGCCATTTGGGTGCTCAATTTATTGTTGTTGCTTGTGTAGATTGTGGAGTTCTTTTTTTTTTTAGCTATGAAGGGTTTGAAGTTTTTTCCAAAGATCGTGCGGGAAAGTCTAAAAAATCATCCGCTTGTTCTCCCTCTACTTTAAGAGAACCTCTAAATCCAATACAAGAAGGCAATAACATCTTATTTAGCCATTGTAATTTGATTTTTGAATTAATATATTGAATTTTTTAAGTAGATGATTGTAGCTTTTTTTTTTTGGTCGGCTATGAACCCATATGGTTGAATTCCTGGATCCGCCACTGATCCCAAGTATGATCCCGGGCAATAAATTGTAAAGTTGTACTCTATCACAGAACACATAAATATGTCAACTATAATAAGCATTCAATAGCACGCACTATTCAGAACTTCAGATGCAATCTCTTGTTTAATCAATTGACAAAAATTGTTATTCACAAGGTAAAACTTATTACTGAGGTTATATAAATTTACAGGAGAAAATTATAGAAAAAAAGCCTCTACAAAGTCTGTCGAGTATATCGATACCAGAAAGATAGTGTGATAATCACCCAAGAAGTTTGGGTTGTGTTGATTATGTTCCGGAATTAGTATGAACAAGAGCTGCTCGGCTTGCTCGCGAATAAAGAAGATTTAATGTAAGTATGAGGTTACCCAGACAAGACCGCATGTTGATCTTGTTCCTCTATGAAAAAAGATGAATGCTATTTTTATCTCATGATCCCACAAGACCTCTATAACGAGCATATGAGATTATGAATACAAAGAGTACAGCACAAATAAGTCCTGTAAGGATGACTACCTACAAAAAATACATGAAATCTCGATTAGTATGGTTGAATTGGGCAACAATTACTACCTCAAGATATATATGCTACTATTATATGTACCCATTTGAAGATGTAACCATAATTCTCCATCCAAGTATATGGTATATTCATGCCAAAAATTGCAGCCACCAAAGAGTACACAGATAAGCAAACCGTTCCGGAACTCAGGAAGAGCTCCAGCTGCATTATAAGTAGCCACAAACAAGATTAATCACAGCATATATCAAAATCATAATAGACTATTAAGGTCAATCACAAAGTCATCAGATGACGCGAAGAATGAGAAATGTACAGGAGAATAAAAATATTGTAATATGGAACTTCTTGAATTGCAAATAAAACCCAAATTACATTCCAAACCAAGTTTCCACTGACAGGTATGTTGCAACCTCTTAAAACGATCCCTCTCCTTTCCCATAGTGCCATTAAAGACCAAGAACCGACACTCCAATACTCCCTCTGAGATTCATAAGTCGCTGATTTTCTCGCTAAAAATCTGTAAAGAAGTGTCCACCTGGGTTTGAGTCACACAAGAGTTGGACCATGCGCACACTCACCTAATTTTCCTTTATTTCATAAAAAATAAGTAAGTTCAGAGTCCATAAGTAGATTAAGTTCATGGCCAAAAAGAGCTACCTAACTTCAATCACAATTACAATATGGTAGTTAAGTTTCCATAAGTTCAGTCTAGGGCCAAGATCCCTAGTGGTGTATTTATGGTGTATTTATGGGCCTTAAAAACATACATAGATCTTTAATCGTGGCCACATAACTCATATGACCACTCTTGCAAGCTCTTGATCCCAACTTTAATATCGTGGTGGATTCATCTTTAAACAAGGTAGGCAATGATCGTAGAAAGTTGACAATGGAGCTCTTTATAATGTCTAACTCCTCTGCACTTTATTAGATTACCCAAGCACTTTTTGCACACTCATTAAACCGACAAAATGACATTATGATTTATGACCACTAAAAAGTTTTTAACCACGACTCTTTTCTCGCAGTGGTTTCAGCTCAAAATGTAGAGTATACAATAATCATTTTCCTACTCCTCTAACTTCAACTATGTGCATCTCTCCAAGTTTGCACCTTTTGACATTGGAAATTATGTTCCTCATAGACCTTTCACTCATACTCTTGGGAAGGACAAGTGCACAACTGTGAAGCAAACTTGACATAGTGGTCACTGGCATTTATCGACTGGCATTACTGGTTGCAAGTATAGTTGGCATTTGTTGGCACACTAGGATGGGAAGAATCTGAATGTATGATGCTCGGCCTATCAACAAGTAGCTGTCACGCCCACATGGTTACAACACGACTAGAATTTAAAAAAAAAAAGAAAAAAGAATAAAAGCAAGGAATATGGAGCGTACTCAGCTTAGCACAACCACTGCCACCTGCTCGTATTAAAGGAGAAAGGTCTAGGGTTTACATTCAAAGACCTTAGATAAAAAAAATGACCAATTGAACAGCAAATATAATATAGATAATATAAGGAGCTTTGATCAATATTCTTGCGTATACATATGTGTATCATTGCCATGTCCTAATGTCGTACTAATCAATATCTAAGTCCAATAGCCGTATCATGGGTGGTAACACCAAAGGGTAACATCTCAAGCTATATGTCAGGTAAAAGACTGGAAGTACCTAAAATCGAATTACACCCCTAATACAGAAGGTAGAGAACAGGGGAAAGTAAACACCCTCCAGAGTCCTGACTCTCAGAGCAGGTAAACTTGTAAAGGAAAACCATGTTTTTTTTTTGGAGGGGGGGTTGGGGGACGAGACCACACCTGAATTAACTGATTTCGATGATTGTCGAGCTGCACAAACAAGATCAGAATCAGTACATCCAAAAATGTATTCATATTTCAGAATATTATACTTAAACACATTATTTTCTAGGTTGAAGCAATTTCAACAGATTGACACACCTGAATGTTAATGTAATCCTCGGTGTCATCTATGTATTCACGAAGCTGCAAGTTCCAGTTCAAGATCATCAACTTATGGTAAAAAAAGATTGCAATATGCAGCACGCAAACATCATGACCCAGAACCAACTTCTTTCACTCCTTTACCAAAATGACCAATAACCAACGATGATATGCTAAATCCAATCAATTTTAAGTTACACACCATCTTCTTCCCTGGCCCATGTGAAGAGAAACATTGTAGGTTATATTTCTAGTACATAAGCTATCTGAAAGATGGAACAGTGAACCATTTCCCATGAGGTTAATATGATCATTTACCAAATAGCTGTTGATTCAGTCACTAAGATGCTAGAAATCGCGTGCAAAGCACGAATTCTTTTCCTGCACCATAGGCAACAGAAACGGAAAAGGGCATAGCGACATTTATCGGTAAAATATGGTTGAAAGGTGAGTTGCACAGCTGATACTTCAGAAATTCCATTCCCACTAGAACCAAGGCATAATTTGTGATAAACAATGAATCTCCTAGTGAACCATAGTTCTCGTTACTATATTAATTTTTTAGGGCTCACTATTACTAGCACATTCTATTATCACTCTACTAACATTAGGAAATTAGCTGCAACTCAGAAAGACAACAGAAATCAGCTCAAAGTAAATAAAGCAAGCATGGCACCATATTATGAGTTTCCGTTACGAGTTCACACTTAGGGAACAGAACAACTCTCTAGGAGTATTATAACAAGCTCCATATACTATATTACTGGGGTTTACTATAATAAGTTAGATAAGCTTCCAAGACAACTTGAGTGAAAAGACTGAGTAAGCCAAGAACAAAGTTAATAGGAATAGAGCTATAGATGATGCCTTGTATAATACTATGATAAACTGATCGAGAATATTCTCTTATTTGCCTGTTTCTCTCATATCTTCACTCTATTTCCTTCTAAATCCCCTTATTATGGCATTCAGACTTGTCTTACTTTCAGCTGCCATTCCTCAATCTCTTAGAGTTCCAACCAATCTCACATCTACTGCTAATGTTCAAGCAGACTCTAACATGATAAAAAAAAACATATGTTCACATTGATACAAGCAGAGTAACTAAGGAATGACATTACAAAATAAATAGATACCGTAGTTAATTTATTCAATGTCCCGTCAATTTGCATGAAGTAAGCCTGCAAATCAAGTTCACAGAGGATCAAGATCATAGTTCTTCACACCAAAGTGGGCTGATTTTGCAGATTGAGACTCTAACAAAGTTTTAAACTGAGAAGATAAATAATGCATGCAAAGAGGCAGAACTAAGTAAGTCATCTCTTTTAACATAAACTAAAAAAGGACAGCGTTAAAACCTCAAGCAACATTTCAAGTTCTTCAACATCATCCTCATCACCACGACCTGTGATCACACTTGCTCTGCTTGCTCTTGATATCTTAGAGCCAAAGGTAGGTGAACTGGGGAACCAAGCAGCTCCTGATCCGCTAACTGGTGAAGCAGGTGCAGCCTTTCTGGACAGATAAAGGTCAGCCATATCACCATCATCATCCAAAAGTTGTTCAAGCTCATCCCTCACCTACAATCAATCAAATAATTGAACTCACAAAAAATAAACTAACACACAACTTTTACTAAATTCTACTGGGTAATGAAAGAACAAAACTTCTAGTCTCAAAACCCAAACGATGAACATAATAAATGTCAAAACAAAGTCCCTTTTTGCACAAGATTAGAAACCACCCCTACGTGCAAGGATTTTACGCATCAGCAAATCATCATTCTAGAACACAAATAACATCTCTAATGCCATTAGATACCAGTCATATCTTTGCTGATCTCAAGCATAAAAAAAACTAGAAAACTCAAAGCCCCACTCTCCAATCACCTTATAATTGGTCAGTACACAATAGAGCAAACACCAAAAGTTGTATCTAGCAGACAATGTAATGATAAAAGAGAAAGTAGCACCTTCTGAACACGAGCTGTCAATCTTGTCATTGCACTCTTCAATTTCCTTACTCTGTCCAAGTTCCGGCTGCTTATCTGCAAATTAAACAAGACATTATAAAAAAGGGACAAAGATAGCATAAAGATTGAAGAGTAACAATAATCAACATTGTTAAATCTTATATGAAGGACAAAAAAGAATCATACAACACATCACTTAGGAAAAATGGACTAGCTCGATAAAATCATTTTCATTAACCTGTAAATTAATTACAAAATTGTACAACTTAAGCTAGCATAAATATGATAGCTTACATTAGATTTGTGTACAATTAAGACATTAAGTACAACAAAAAGGATGTAGCTTCCTCAATGCTACTGAAAATATAGAAGGAATATCGTAGGGTGGACTAATAAAGCAGAAACTCATACTGCAACTCTCCAATGCCCAATTGCATGAAAAGTTAATTAACTTAAAGATGATTAAAGAGTTTACAACTGAAAAGAGATGGCTCATTCAAGTTGGTAGGTCCTTGTATGAAGTGATGTTTTTCTCAATGTGAGTACACGGTGGAAATGTAATCAAAATTTTCATAGGGTCTACCCTCATTCAATTAAGAAAGCCCCACATTTGCACATGTATTATCATTTTTTCTATGTGAAACAGATGAGTCAATGACTTCATTAGGATATTAATAATTTAATACACAACAAGTCTTTTGTGCGGCTGGCGGCACGATCAAGAACTACGTGGCTGCGGGCGTGAAAGACAAACTAACTATATTAAGACATAAGTAATCCCTCCAATTTATATATGTAACCACTAATACTTGTAAGAACCCCAAAAAAGTATAAGTAACCCCAACAATGATAGATAACCCCTACTATATTAATAAGTAACCCCAAAAATTATAAGTAACCCCTAATATATTAATTAGTAACATCAAGATACAATAATTAGGCTTATATGTGGACTGGCCGCACCGTTAACTAACGGTATGGCCGGCCACATATAAAACCTAGCGATTAGTATATGTATACTGAATACATGTTAAAAACTTAGCTATTTCAATCAAAATGGTTGTCAATTTCCATACACCAAAAAACAGGATTAGCATAACTAACATAAGGCTAAAATTTACATTATGCAAATTAGATGTCGTCACAAGTGATAAAAACATAGAAATTCTACTACCAACATGCCAAACATGCAATGCAAAATTAAATTCCGTATAACTTAATCCCAAATTTTTTTGACACATGAATCCGAACATTAGGAGCAGGCATCAAAATCTAAACTACTTTAGTTAAAGTTGTCATAAGTTTAGCACAATCACCTTGGACGTCAGCTCATCTAGTGCAGGATAAGCAGCAGTTTCGAGTTCAGTAGTACGTGCAGCAAGAAAGCTACATATTGAATCCAAAGCCACCTCAAGAGCACGAAATTCGAAAGGAGATTCTACAACATTGATAGAGATGGTCAGCTAAAATAGAACCAAATTAAAAGACAATGAATAACTTGAATACCAAGTACCGTAAAAGCCACCATTCCAGTCATGAGTGAGAATAAAGTAGCTCACCATCTTCATCATTAGCTTCCACATCATGCCCCCCCGACTCTTTCCCATCTCCTTGAATTCTATGCACAGCAGGACATAACCGCCTCTGAAGTTCCTGAACAACAGGAATTACATTTTCTTCTGAAGGGTCTCGAAGTAAGACCTATTAATATACAAAAAGTTTACAAACTATAAGCTTCACTCTTTCACACACACAACAATGTTTGAAAATGAGAAACAATAAGTGGGCATCAGTGGCATGGAACTATACGTGGTCATTTTTACGGTTGCTAGTCTTGCTACCCTCCCAAAGTTACCCGCCAATATAAACCCAAAACTAGTAAATTAATTTTGTTAGAATGGTTCAATTTATAGTGTCATCCGTCAGCTAAGCACCATACACAATCACTTCCAATGCGACTGTAAAGGGCGGCTTAGACAATCTTCCCCTAACCACTCCCTAGTCCCTCACCCTTAACTCTCAAAGAAAAAGTGAAAACAAAAACAACAATAACAAAACTAACCCAATAAGTAATGCAATAACATAGGGAATTAAATTGTCAAAATCTCAAACAAATCTTCCTGCATTATTATGGAGAAATTCCCAGTTAAAATCTACTATAGATGCTACAATGTTAATAATAATGTCTGCTAGTATATTATGTAAGAAAAGTAGTATATAATATAGTAAATAAAAAATAGTAGTATTTAAAGACCAACATAATACAAACATATGTTAGATACATTAAGACAACAATATTTTGGCAGATGCTATGAGGGATTACTTGGTGTTTATTTAAGGCCTTTTAGCTGTTTTGTAGTGCTTGGTATTGGTTGCTCCTGAGCTTTCCTCTTGCACAACCCTTCCTAGAAGGTAGAAGGTGAGTACTGAGGAGCCTTTTGGGTATCATTAGCCTTTCATTTAGTTTAATGGTGCTTCTATCTCTTTCTTTTGGTCATTAATAAAATTTTAATTGCCAAAAAAAAAGACAACAGTAACTTTAATCTCAATATACAACATTTCATTGATATAATATACCACTTATTTTGTTTTTATAAACATTTTAGTGTTTATAGCAAATAAAAAATGGGCAAAGCTCATTATCATGTAGCACAAAATTAGCAATAGTCAAACCACAATCTTACATGAAGTTATAAAAGCAAATTAGAAAAGGTGGGACATTAACACTTTGTTTGAATAAGAGGAATTGGAAAGAAAGGGAGGGAAGGGAAACGGAGGGGAAATAGTTCCCTTGTTTGGATAAGAGGTTAGGGAAAGGAAGGGGAGGGTCCCTCCCTCTTTAATAAAAGACCATCATTTCAAAATCGGAGAGACTTAGACTAAATAGTTTTTAAATCCGGTTTCGGTCTAAAATCGCGGTAACCGTCATGGTGATGCGGGAACGGGAATGATGTGGTTGTCGTACCGCCATATATCGGCTCACCATGAGATATCCCTTGAACTACTTTGAAATGCGTTTTTTTACACCTTTATGATGTGGGTAGTATCGGTTCGGTAGATTTGAGAAGCTTTACAACACGGGCAACACGATATGATGCGGCCTTGTTTTGACACCATGATTTAGAGAGAAAATGTAGCTCTACCCTTCACCTCCCTTTATCACCGGAAAACTTAAGACTCCAACAAATACATTTAGGTAATTTTACGGGCTAAACTAACAACTTAGAGTCAAGTTAGTACCAAATTTTCCTCTTTGGTATGGTAGCAAGTTAGAATTTGGTACCAAATAAGAGAACTTGATTCTAATTTGGAACCAACTTAACTCTGAATTGGTACCGACTTATTGTTGGAGTTCCCAAAAGGCTCCAACTATTAGACACCAATCAAAGCTCCTTTCTTTCCCCTCCCCTTCCTTTGCTTCTATGTTGCTGTCCTAACAAAGTGTAAAATAAATTGAACAAAACCCATACAAAATTATTTGAAAAAAAAAAAAATCAAAAGAAAGAGTAAATATTGGCAGTACCTCATCAGCTGTAATAATTGCCTTAATATGCTGCACATCCAAATAAGATAAGAAGAGGAATTATATATAATATAGATTACAGCAGAATAAAACACAGAAAGAAATTCAAAAAAATAAAAAAAAATAGAAAAAAACCTCCAAATTGAGAACAATGGCTTTCTCACGTCCCAAAATAGTGGAAGGGTAAGAGAGAAGAGGATCTAAAATTCGAAGATCACGGGCATGGATATGAACACGGTGCATAATAGCGTATTTATCAAGATCAAGAACCGTACCCAGACCCGACGAATCAAGTAAAACCCAATTGCGCGACCCGACGGGTTTCTTCTTCAGGCCCACACTCAACCCCATTTGAGGGTCCACTGGAACTATGTATCCTTCTTTCCCCATCACTAAAATTTCTCTCTTTTTCTCTATCTTCGATGAAGAACTGCAGTTGCAGATACAGGACTTCAGATGAGGGGTGGCGTAATTTGTGATACTATCAAATACCAAAAAAAACCACAACTACTAAGTTCAAAATGTTATAAAATCCATATACAACCTCGAATTACTTTATTAAAAGAAATACAATTGTTCATGACGATATCTCAAATTTTGGAACCTATTTACAATCCAAATACTACTTGGTGCAGAAGAATTTGTTCACTTGGTTGAGTTGGCGGAAGATTTGGATTTGAATCAACTTGATTTTCAATCTTCATCTCCCTCTTTATCTCTCTCTCTCCCCTCAACTTCTGTGCTATTTAGCAAAATGGGTTTCTCATCAAATTAGTATCATCATCCTAAACTATTATGCCTATTTATTAATTTTGCTCATCAAAGAAAATAATCTTATGATTGACCGAACTTGGTGAGATTAATTTGTCTTCTCCATCTCTATTAATTGGTAAAATTCTCAGTGATTTTTGCGAGAGTGATAAGAATAAGTATGGGTTTGAAAAGCCATAAATTCACTAACAAATAACTATTGTTATCTCAAGATATCCCACATGACTTTGTAACTAAACTATTGTTAACCTATTGATTACAAGCGCATAAAGACTTAAAATCTATAAATGATATCTCAAGATAAGTAACTAAACTATTATTAAACAATTCACATAAGTTTGTGATTTACACAAATTTTATAATACACAATCAACAATTCACTAACAGGTAACAATTGACCAACTGCAGATTTCAAGACTATAATTAAAAGTCTATAGATTTAACAAATAAAAATCAACCACAACTCCACAACCACACAATTAACAAATCAAATTGTATATCATAAGTCTACATTACAATTAGGTAGAATAAGGAGTGTAAGTAATTATAAGAAAGAAAGAAAGAAAAAGCACACTACGCAAAAATGGAGACAATAGCAAGCACGCAGGTGACGCAGATAATAATTAATACCCAATTAACAATGAACTCAAATCGAAATCAGCATCCTTGTTAACTTGAATTATATGGAAGGTGAAGCTAAAGAAAAACTCTTTCACCAATTGCAAAAAAAAAAAAAAAAAAAAAAAAAAAAATTGATGAAGACTATAATTTATTGATGAATAAAAAATGGGTACAACCCAAATATCATAATGTTGAATCAAACTAACCACTAAGCTTTAAAACCAAAATCCAATCAAACTATAAACAATTAAAGTTTCAACTTTTATAATGAAGGTAAGAGAGGAGAGAGAAAGCTAATAACCTGTATTCATAGAAAAAACTCAGCAACGACAGCGCCGACGATTTCCAGAGAGAGAAAAGGGAAAGAAGTTCAATTAGGAAAAGGGAGCGAAGGAGGCTACATGATTCTGTACCCAATTTTATTTTGCATTGAATTCCTTGAACTACTCCTATATGAACCTTTTTGACTTTTGTAAAAAAAAAAAGAAGAATTGGATTCGGATACAAGTACAATTGTACAAGTGTACAAGTACTAACCCCAATTTCTAATTTTGTATTCATATTTATTTTCTTAATGTTGGGTCCTTTCTTGGCATTTTCATATTTGGCATTTTAGGTTCGTTTTGGTGTTTTACTTGTCTTTCTCTCTTTGGCACCTTCTGTGTGTAATTTTACTGATTACCCTGTTCTTTATTCTGGAAATTATCAACTTCGTCCTACACTTGTTGAAAGTTGATCTACTTTATAAAATAACGCTATATGCACAATTCCAACAGACCGACGACGACCCTAAGTTGAAGTTTTGAACGGCGAAGAAGCGAGAGGAGGCGACGACGACCGAAGAAGCGATATAAACTGAGAGAGGAGGCGACGACACTGACCGACGGTTTAGTGGGCTTCGAAGTCACTCACAGATGCCGCCGTCAGACAGTTTAGTGGTTGTACCGCTGTGGGGTCGGACTAGAGTCTGGGGTTTGTCAAGTTTGTTGTTATAATATAGACTAGTCAGTGAGAAAATATCTTGAGTTTGTTTGTCAAGTAAAAAAAAGACCGAGGGAGTATATATTAATTATTGTATCTTCTCTTGAGTTATTAATTAATATATTAGGGGTTACTTTACAATTGTTGATAATTATTGGATTACTTTAATATCTTGTTATGGTTACTTCTAATTTTTTGGGAGTACTTGTGACTTAATACAATAGATTGTCTTTCACGCACAAGGTTTACATGGTTATTAATGATGCACCCAGCCGCACAGAAGACTTAAAGTTTTGAACAAGCACTAGGACGGATAAGACATGGGCCTAAATTGAATACATAGATGTTGTATGAACCTAGATGAATACATAACGTGGATTGTGTAATCGTGTATTCCGATTTAGTAACCAATGATGAAATATATCGTCGTCCTAATTGGTCTGGTCCAAAGGACAACAATCCAACAAGCTAAGCCTAAAATTGTTTTAAGAACCTAAAGTCTATAGATTTATCCCAAGCCTAGTTTTAAAAGTCCAATTGATTATTCATGATAATTAATTGCATTTTTAAAGTGCAATTTTGAAAATCCCAATTAATTATTCCTCATAATTAATTGAATTTATAATATTTATTTTCTAAATTAAAAGATATTGTAAAAAAATCAGATTTTACATAATCAATTTCCGAATCTAAATGATACTATTTAAGGCAAGATAGAAAGAATTTTTTAAATTTCAGATAATAAATAAAAAACCGGTCAGATCTGCGTTGCGTCTGACGCAACATCAAGACATTCAACAAAACCGGAAAAACGTAAAAATCCATGCGCTAACATAGGCCACCTACGCGCCACGCAGCCAACCTACGTCAGGCGCATGCTATGTTCTTATCATTAACCGATTCCCAAAGCTCTATTTTCCTATAAATAGCCATGTTTTTATACGATTTTTCCACGCTTTTTAATCATGGAAATAACTCTAAATACTTCGAATACTTCAAACACATTTTCAAATACTTTTAATTTTCATTCAAGCTTCAAGATTGCTCCTCCAACGAATCGTTATACAAGACCCAAGCGACAAAGGTATAATTCCAAAGGATTCATAATCTTTCAATCCCTATTTAATTTCTTGAAGTTACTTACAAGTTTTTCTTGATGTAGATCTCAGGGAATTCATATGATGTAGATCTCAAAGAATTCATACTCTTGTATATTCTAACCTTCAATGTTTCTTTTTATGTTTCTATACATTATATTATTCATATGCATGCTTATATGTTTTAATGCTTTCATTATCACGGCACATGTTTATTATTGTTAATTACAAGACCTAAATAAATGTTCTAACGCCTAATCAGATAATGTGGACAAATTGATTTAGGTTCCTAGTAATTTGATTGCATAATAACATATCACCAAAAGTTAGTCTTTTTGTCTCTAATGGACCAACATAGATCAATTTTTAGAATGCATGAACATGTTGTTTGGTTATTTATTTGCATAAAATTAGACTAAATCGTACTTCCTCTGGTTTTTTATTAACCCATTTCCTTTGGGCACACTTGCCAATGCACTATTTTGAACATTTATATCTTTAATTATCAATAAGCAAAGATTACCAAAATTTGATATTTGAATATACATTTAAAAGAATCTAACAATATCCCATATGACCATATTTTTCCTTAAGTACAAATCACAATAGATAGTCAAAGTCATGTATGGTGAATAGTGTCATAAGTCAAAACGGGTCATCTAAGAAAAAAGGAGGAAGTATTAATTAGAGGACAACTTTGGGCAAATTTGATTCATGATCATACTTGTACCCTCACTCTCGAACTTTATCTTTGGTTCATTGATCAATTATAATGTCATGACGGGGAAATCTACATTGGACAAGTCCCTAAGTTGTCCCTATGGTTTCCCAAAAATCCAATTAGGTTTATGAGTCTTTCTTTAAATAATTATTGGAGACTTCTCCAAAACGAACTTCAAAACTAAAAACCTTTACAATAAAGTAGTCAAATCCGCGCTCATCCCTTGTAGGCAATAAATATATTCATATAGGAACAAGATGTAGGTTTAAAGTAAAATCGAGTGGGACATTAATGAGCCTTCAATGATGCATTTAGAGTATAGCCAATTGTTGAACTTTAGTTCATGAGGAGAAAAGTATGAAAATAATATAAAAGAAGAAGAAAGAGAAAAAAAAGGGAGGAGAGAGATAAATAGTTCATATTTATATGAACCAATCATCCGCAAGAAAGAGAAACCAAAAGGTACGGTGTTGGATGGAAGGTTTGGGAAAGGGAAAAGGATAAATGTCACGAGGATAATGAGTCAAGACTGGTGTCTGGTGCGCGTCAGTCATCTAATGGCCATGAAGACTCGATCTCAATGGCAAGATTTGAAGAGATTGCTTCACGATTTTTTAATCGTTATTTATGGAATAAAGACCATATTTAATGAAAAAAGATTTCCAAAAAAAATTACCAACGACTCTATTTTTTCTCCTTTTATAAATAGACCCCGATATTAAGATATTTCAATACATTTTCCACAACTCCTTTTCAATTAATATTTATTTAGCTTCACAAAAATACCAAAAAAAATAATATATGGATCCAAGAAATGGGAGAAAAAACCAACAAAGATCCAAAAGGCTTCACAACCCCAATATAATCCAAATTTGCAATAATCATTTCAGATCGATCTCAATAATCATGTGGAACCCAATTCACAAAATTTTCCTCAATATCCAAATTACCTGGATGGAAAAAATGGGTTCTCCCACTCAATATCCCTCACAAAATATAAGTTTCTATAATCCAAGTTCGTTCTCCTAATTTCCTCCACATTCACAGCTTAATCATGCTAACCCAAAAGAAAATTATCATGTTTCTCAAGAAGAAATAATATTTCATGCATCCCAACAGTTTTAATCGTCACAAGGTAGAGGTTCACTTCCAAACATCAGTACTTCATATAATGCTCGTGTTGCATCAGTTGAAGGTACATTCATGATGACGAAGAAGGAAAGGAAGAAAATGATGCTGAAGGTGGAGAGACGCAAGTTGAAAAGGGTCGAGAAAGTATTGGCCGGCAGCTGAAGAGGAAGTCATGGTGAAGTCTTGGTAAAAAATTGCTGACAAATTAGATGCCATTTTATCTGGTTTCCTATGGATAACCTCACGGGATATAAAGCCAATTTATTAGTGAACATAAATTATTGAATTGTCTAAAGCTTGGGGAGGATTGGGAATTAGAAATGTTCATTTTTTCAATAAAGCTTTATAGGCAAAACAGGCTATGAGAATTCATAGGAATAAGGACTTTTTAATTCTAAAATTTTGAGGTCCAGTTATAAAGATTCTCTAGTGTCATTTGGTATTCAAGGGAAAAGGTTGTTGAGGTCATCATGAGGTTTTAGGGGTTTGTGTTAAACTACTGAAGATTGCAGAGTTGGCTTTCTGATAATGATAGGCAATGATGCTGAGACGAATATTTTTAAATGGAGTTAGGGTGGTCGGGTTATCCTCAAGCAGGGGTAACAATCTTGATGAAATGGGAGTGAGTAAGGTGAAGGATCTTATGAATATAGGTTAGAGACAATGGAATACGACGCTGATATGAGGAATGTTTTCAAAGGACTATGCTGTTAGAATCTTGGCCACTCACATTCCACAGGAAGAACTTGAGGATGATTACATTTGGGTTACTAACAGGAGAGGCAAGTACAAAAAACATCCATTCCTTCCTTGTTGAGCAAGATACTTATTTAAATTTGAATCTGAGTGAAAGGAACTTTTGGAGTAAGTTGTGACCAATGGATGTTTTCCCTAAATGGAAAACTTTTATTTGGAGACTATTAAATAATGCTATGTCGGTGAACATAAACTTGAGGAAAAGGAATATACAGTAATCAGTAATTGTTATTTATGTAGAATTCATGATGAAACCGAAAGCCATTTGGGCGGGCGCGGATGTGTCGTTGTGCACCGCACCCGGCCAAAGATAAAATTTCTCCTACTCTCTTTTACACTAAGCTAGTATAATGGAAGTAGGGGTCGTATCCACAGGGAAACAGGGACGAGTTTAATACTTAGCGGGATTCAAAACCTAGATTAAGCTAAGGGCCGAGAAACCTAATAATAATAACAAAGGGGGGTTTCAAGTAGATTATAACTAAACTACAACTAACTAGCATATAAACAAGATGAGAAATCAATATGGGAAGATCTTGAATCCGATTAACATACACTTCAATTCATTATCGATCCTTGAACCTCAACTCTAATTATTTCCATGATTATCTATTGTTGAGAATTAATCTCGCATTCTCCTTATTCCTAGTTGAATAGCACGATCAGCGTGACTATAAAACCCTAACTAAAGGATAACCTAGTCCGATCGCGTCTAAGTTCAATCCAATAGCAAAGCAATAAACACGAGAGAACCAACCAGACACGCTAACGTCATACAAGCGATAAACATTCAACAGTTAATTCAATTTCCCCAAGAAATAACCAAGACGATCTGCATCTAAGTTACTTCCTAGTTTGCTACCAATTGATAAAAGAATAAAACAATCCGATTCTATTCTTAAATCTAGCATTAGATTAATTACACAATCAAACTAGTAACGTTCCTAGCATAATCATGCAAAAATCATAGAAAGCAAGCATAGAAATTAAACCATAATCAAAGAAACTAAATAGAGAGGAAAGATCTCACAATAATGCTTGAAGCTCCATATTAATCTCGTTCAAGAACGGTTCAAGCTACAATCGGCATAGCATAAGCCAATCCCATAATTGAAATCTCCTAAAACTAAACTAGAAAATAAAAACTAAAAAGAGAAGACAACAAGAGAGGAGTGGAGTTTTGGAGACTCCCTCTCCTTGTGGCTGCTGCCCCCTAGGTCCAAAAATCAAGTTTAGAATTTATACTAAAGCTCAAAAATCAGCCGACAATTAGACCGACCTAGGGGTCGCGAGGTGCGAGTCTGGTCGCACCGTGCGAAGAGTGTTCTGTCTACCGCACATTTGGCTGGGCAAAGCAGGTCGCACCGTGCGAAGGATCTCGCGAGGTGCGAGCAAGCAGGTCGCGAGGTGCGACCTAGCTCGCGAGGTGCGAGCGCTGTGCTGGGCAGCCTTGCTTCGAGCGCGCGCTGGGCTTGCGATGGACGATGATGCGCGCGAGAGCTGGGCGACTTGGCTGCTGCTTGGGCGAGGCTGCTGGGCATGCGATGCTCACGAGAGCCTGGCTTGGCGAGCTTGTGGTGATGCTTAGGCTTGCGGTGATGCTTGGGCTTGCGGTGATGCTTGGGCTTGCGGTGATGCATGGTACTTTGCTCGGCTCAAATGCACTTCACCTTGGAAGCTCGGAATACATGACATTAACACAACTTATCTCACAAAACTCCGAACTTCCGCTAAGAGTTAAATAAAACACGAATGTTAACAATTACAATCAAACCCTTAGCAAAGTGCACCCAAAGTAACGTAAATACTACGTGTAACTTGAGCGTATCACCATTTGTTAAGATATTGTTGCATATGTTCTCGAATACGGAGTTGTTCTACAATTGGAATTATAGTGTCAGGGTTTCGAAATAATTCCATTTAGAGACTAGGTTATGAACTTACTTCGATATTTTTGAAAAAAGGATGGACCAGAAAGTCAGCGTAACAAAGTTTATATAGCTATTATGTTGGCCATGTGGCTTCATAGGAATAATGTTGTTTTTAGAAATGTTGATCCCGGTCCTATAGAGGTCTTAGATTTGGTTAGGTTTCTACTAAATAATGAGGAGCAGAGAAGTAACATTAGGAAGATGAGTACTCTAGACACAATGGTACATTCATCTTTAGTAGAGATTAATTTTTTCCAGTCATGGAGAACCTTCGGAGGAGATGTGCATGATTTTAGTGGACGGTGCGTGGAAAGTCAACAATGTTGAGCGCATTTCAACTGTATTGGGTGGGTTGCTTTATGGACGGGCAAAAAGTTTTTGAAGGGAACTCTACTGTGATCTCCACTTTAGGGTTTGACCGAGGTAAGGAACTTCAAATTCAAAAGTGGGAGGATTTTTACAGCAGTATACTAGTTCATGCCTTAAAGAAGGGTTACTGCCCGTTTGAAATAGCCAGTATCCTTTTTTTATCTTCGAAAAGTTTGTAATTGGTTTATTTATTATGGGGTCTTTAAGGTTGGTAGGAATATAGTTCATGCAGTAGATGTCTTAGTTGTTGAGGCGAGACATGGTAGGATAATGTAGTTTGTATCTGTTGTATTTGCTTTTCCTTTACTTGACTTTTTGTTGTATGTACGTGCCAGTATCCTTTGCTTGTTTTCAGAAGAGCATTTCCAACATCAAGAAAACCCTAACCGTGGTTTGAGAGTAATTTATACTAGTTCTTGTTAATTTTTCGATTTTAATTTGTTCAAGATTGGCGATGACTTGATCATTATAAATGTATGATGCTGAATAAATGACCAAATGCAGTAAAACTTTGAGCACTGAAAATCAAAGAATTTACCAAAAGAATATTAAGAGAGAGAATGGTGTAAAGTTGATATTTTATTATCTCAATCATTGTCAACAGTACAACCCTTGCCATATATATATATATATATATATATATATATATATATATATATATATATATATATATATATATATATATATATATATATATATATATATATATATATATATAGGGGCAAGATCACATGAGAATGCTCCTTACATGAGAAATGAGAATGAATCTCAACCACACGATTGGATTAGAGTTACAACACTTGTTCATTAGAGTTACACCCCCCTAAAAAATTTTGAGCCCAAAAAAAAAAAATTTATTTTTGATTTTTTTTTCTAATATTCATTTTTTGGAGTTACATCACTTTTTCATTAGAATTACATCACTTATTCATAAGAGTTATATAGTGTAAAATTCGTTCTCATTTCTCATGTAAGTATGCATTCTCATATGAACTCACTTCCATATATATATATATATATATATATAGGCACACTATAAGACATATTATGCTAACAACCTCCAAATACACTGAATGTGGAGAGATATAATAATCAAATAAACTAAATAAAATATAAACAAAAGCATAACTAATAATCAAAAGTATAAAATAAAGGATAATACTTGAATTGATGATTGAAAGATGAAGTCTTGAATAATTCTTCTCAAGAAAGTGAAACAAACGCTTCCACTATTGTGTCACGTTCCAAGAGAGAAAATAAGAAGTCTAACTTGAATAAATGAAAAGAATATCTTAACCTAATTAGAAAATCCCCAATATAAAATTGTATCTCCTAATACTAGTAGGAAACCAAGTTTCAAGATAAGGAAAGTCACTTAAATCATTAAATAGGCGAATATAACAAATCCGCGTACGCGTAACAGGCCCAACAAATCAGTGCGATCTTGTAAAGCCCATATCTCCTAGAATATAACGCTCCTTGGGCCGTGTAACGTATCATTGGAAAGATCTTCAAGTCTACTTAGCAATGCCGCTAGAATCATGCAATTATCATTATCGAGTCAAAAGTTAGGAATAAAATAGTAGGCATGACTCAATTTCCACAATTCTTATATCAAATTCCAACTTCATTATGGCTCAATTTGCACTCAAAGATATTCATAACGATCCTTATCAATGTAGCTTCCATCCAATTGCTCCTAAACACTCAAGCTTGTCCAATAATACTCCGTTTATGTTCTCAATACCTGAAATTCATGAAAGAACACCGAAAACGCGCAAAAGGAGTAATATTTCACAACTTAAGTAATTATATGCAATTATAAACTACAATGCTTCTAGATACTCCTAAAATGCAACATAAATGCACCTAGAAACTATATAAAAATATGATACATCAATTCCCTCCAACTTGATTTGGATGTGTGGATTGGTTGTTGCCAATTGGCAAATCCCCCAATCCCCTAGTCATTTATCTTTGATTTATCTCTTTTATCCTATTTTTGTTAGTTTAACTTGTTGGTATTTCATTAGATTTTCATTTCGTCAATTCTATTTTGATAAATTATTTTGTAATGTAAGAATCAATCAACTTAACATCTTTTGTGTTGCCCACCAAGTGTTTTTTAATATGCAGATATGAGCTAGTATACATCAAATAAGAACGAACCCCAGCACAAACTATTTCACAATATGATTGGTTAAAATGCTGATATGAACTAGTATACATTAAATAACAACCCCTATACAAACTCTTTTACAATATGAGTGGGTTATTGATTTTTTTTTCTTTGAGTATTCTGAACTCACATGATTCGATTCTTGGATGTGGTTATCTACTATCCTTAATTCCTTAATTATAGTTATAGTTCAGATGGCGAGCGAAAAATATTTAAAGAGGCGGCGAGATGTGAAAATGAATGTAGTGGTTGAGGTCGATGAGGTGAGTGACAATCAATGTTCAAGTAGAAGGTGGAAAGAGATGGACCATGAAATATTGGTTTGCATAATGAAGCGTTTGGAAGTGCAAAATCTTATATTTTACTTTGTGTGCAAGTCTTGGCTCAATGCCACACTAGATTCTTTCTTCCCACCAAAGGATGTCTTTGATTTGGGTGCTTACCCTTTGTAGTTTGCTCCGTCTACCATTCATGTGTAAGCGCAATAGGGTTTTGGAAGATAACTCAACTTCATCTCAATTGCGATCAAGCAAGACATCATACTAAACTTGTAATGCCTAATATTTGCTTAAAGAAATATGGGTATCGCTACTTTGTGAAGAGCCAAAGAGGTAACTTTTCCTAACCACCTACTGCATTTCTATGTTTTTGTTGGTGGTGATAGAAATTTGGGGCGCACGCAGAAGTTTTTGATGGACCCTTCATAATATAGCAAAATTGCATTTTCTTTGATTACATTAATAAGAATTGTACAACTATATCTATGAAAGCCCATATCTCTCACTTATCTTTTTGGTAGAACCTTTATTCCTACACTTCTAAATATTTTGTGGGAGCTCTCTTGATTAGCTCTATTTTCAACTCATGCACATATTACATATTTATAGTTGTTGTATCCTACCTTCTAGATTTTTCTTTCAAGTACAAATATCTTAGATTTTTCACAAGATAATTCTAGATACACATTAGATATTTTTCTCACATTTTTCATCAAACATTTAGAATTTTCTAGATTAATCTCTAACACTCCCCCTTAATCTTGAAAATTCTTGTACTTCATCATGCTTTTTCCAATGGTCTCTTCAAAGTCTTGTTGATGCACTTGTCATCAAGTATCTCCAAACTTGATTCTTGAAATTTTCTTCTCGTTCTCGTTCTCATCGGTGCCTACCTCACCAACCACCTTGATCTTCCATTTTCTTCTTTCCATATTGTTGATTATCACTTCTTTGTGGTGGTACCCTTGTTACCAACCACCCTACCTTTGTTTCTTCATCACATTTTCTTGATCTTCAATATTTTGTGTTGGTACCCATGTTACCAACTTACTCCCCCTAATCTGAACTTTTTCATTTTTCTTCTTCACATATCTTTATCCAATTTCATTCTTTCATTGATGCTCATGTCACCAATCATCTTTGTTAATGTCCATGTCATTAACAAACTCCAAAAACCTTCTCTTGAACTCCTTTTTTTTTTTCTTCTTCTCCTTTTTCTTTTCATTTTGTTTTTTTTCTTCTTCTTCCCAACTATTGGTGCTCTTGTCACCAATATTCTTTTTTTTCATTCTTTCCTTTTTCTTCCAATTTTAATTTCATTTGTTGATGTTCATGTCATCAACCATCCAACTTATCCTACATCTTAATCTTCAACATTTCTCAAAAGTTATTTCATCCTTTTTTTTTTCTCCATCATCATATTTTAATTTCCAAATAAATCTTTCATTTTTGTCTTCTCCTAAAACTCTTTTATTTCATCTCCATTCCTTTTGAATTATCTTCTTTGAAATTTTGTATTAGATACTTACCTTAATTGTGCCCTCCAAGTCTCTTCTTACAAGCTTGATTTCCATCTCTCGGGCCTTCGATCTTCTTCGTAATCACTTTTGCGGCTCTGATACCATGATAGAAATTTGGGGCGCACGCAGAAGTTTTTGATGGACCCTTCATAATATAGCAAAATTGCATTTTCTTTGATTACATTAATAAGAATTGTACAACTATATTTATGAAAGCCCATATCTCTCACTTATCTTTTTGGTAGAACCTTTATTCCTACACTTCTAAATATTTTGTGGGAGCTCTCTTGATTAGCTCTATTTTCAACTCATGCACATTTTACATATTTATAGTTGTTGTATCCTACCTTCTAGATTTTTCTTTCAAGTACAAATATCTTAGATTTTTCACAAGATAATTCTAGATACACATTAGATATTTTTCTCACATTTTTCATCAAACATTTAGAATTTTCTAGATTAATCTCTAACAGGTGGCTTTCTTATTAAAATAAAAGGCAGAATGAAGACGTAGTTTCATTGTGGGTTGTTGGAACATTTATAGTGTAATGGGTTTTTTAAGTTCATATGGTATTATACTAGAAGAGCGGGGAGGTCTAGTATGCTAAGATTAGAGGACGCAAAACTCGTAAAATAACACGCGAAATAGGAAGGTGGTCGCGGGTTACGATCTGGGTGTTGTCGTGGCTCGCGATCTGTTTCGCGGGTCGCGACGTACTTCCTGATTCGGAGCGTGAATTTTTGCGTGAACGGTTTATATCCGTTGTATTTGTATGTTTATCCTAATAATGACGTTTGGCAAGTTAATCAGAGAATTAGAAGGATATTCGGGCAATAACTATTCTAATCTAAGAAGGTTATATATACAACCTTTGACATTGATGTGAGGGGTTAGAAAATTCAGTTTTCATATATCACAAACTTGCTTTTCTTGAGAGAAACTTCTGTACTTTTCTCTCAAGTGTTCTTCACAAACAACAAACATAAAGTTCTTGTTGATTCACTTAGAAGATCATCTTTGTAAAATGTTTTCTCTCCATTGTATCTCATTGGTTATTTCGTGTTAACCCGTTGATCATAGAGGGGCGAAATTAAACTAATAGAAAACTCTATTTTCCAAAATACCTTTTTCGTATAAAACTTAGAGAATTATCAAAGCATTATTGCCCGTGTGATAACGTATGGGCTTATTCTGAATTTTACAGCGGAAATAAATAAATAACTTTGAAAACTTAACAACTTAGTCAACCATAAGTCAACTCCAAAACCAAACCAAAAGTCAACCAACTTAAAAGTCAACTAGGCAAACCACAACTAAAAATCAAATCATAAAAGTATTAATTTTTTTTTGAAAGAGAAATTTCATTAATTGAAGGCCAAACGACATCTACAATTGATATTAAAGAAAAACAAGATACAATTAAACAAGGTTAAATCAAATTTGTCTTCGAATAAACTACAATAAACCAGATCGAGCAATACAGCGCGGCCCCCTTGTATTTGTTGAAGCAAGCAGCTATTGATCAGGAAGTCTATCATTCTGACATAGTTTGGGAAGAGCATTCTTGATCGAGCCATGTTAACCGCATCCCAGATTCCAATACCTTCATGTTGAGTCTCGAACTTCAACCAATAAGAACGATTTCTCATACCTAAACAAAAAAAAACACACTCACAACTCCTAAAGGGGAGAAGGAGATCTCCACAACAAAGACTAAAAACCCCATAACAGGGTTTGAAGAAATCTCATAAAGAGATACTAATCTATTCAACAAAACAAGAAAAGGAACTAAAAACTGAAAATAAAAGGGGAAAAGGGGCTTACCATGGATGAAATCATCCATGGCAGCCCCTAATTGATGAAGAATGGGTAGGGGAGGCTAGGGTTTTAGAGAGAAAAAAAAAGAGAGAGAGAGATACTGAGATTTTCTCTAATAAAAGTATTAAATAACTAAACACAAGCTCTCCACGAAACCCGAACCCACGATGCATCATCTTCAGACCTGGAATGGTCGATGCTCTATAGATCCTCAGAGACTGCTCACCAAATGGGTCATCACAGGATAAATAATGCACAACCATGATCGACATACAAAAAAGCACGTAATCAGCAAAGCTGAGTACTACATACTAAATAAAATATAAAACCTAACATGATACTAATAAACATTAACTCAATGATAAATAATATATAATAGAATAACAGATTGACTATACTGAACTAGACTCCAAGATCAATAGATTAATTATAATTAAATTGAATAGGCAATGGAAAGAGTTGTCCAAACCAAACCAGTCTTCAATTTAGAAGACGAAGTACGGGCGCGACTCCGTACTCCCACGACCAACGATATCGAGGTACTAATTAAATAAAATAGAACACGGTGATCAATCTGGTCCTAAGAAAAGCCATGGGCTACCACCATGTACTTCAACTCATACTAGTCCAACACTTCAGACGTGCACAAGCCTAAAGTTTATTGCTATTCACTTTCCACTTTAAGTTATTAATAAATTATTTATTTGTTGAGACTCACAAAGTAAGACAACCAACATAAATAAATAACATGGATACACAAAGCTTCCATTTTTATCTTAGGATTAAATAGTGTGATCATGCAACTCAAATAATCCAAGAATAATTCCATTACTTAGTTTAACAATCAACCAATATTTATTTGTTGATCTAAGTCAACAATCAACCAACCTTTCCATAGGTGAATATCCAACTTACCAAATAAGGTCCACGGTCCTCATAAAGTAAATATAATAAAATAATCCAAAGGAAACAACATGATTCAATTCATGATCCAATAAATAATATATAAATATTAATCCCTCATGTGAATTAATAAAATAAAGTTTCCAATCCCACCTGCTTGCATCAATCATCCATACAAACATATTATAACCAACATAGGCAACATGCTTCACACAACGGCATAAAACATGCAATTCCACTTGAATATAAACCACATATGAACTATAAAAGTTCCCTATACATGATACTACATCAATCCTAGTCTTAGGACAAGATACTAGTCTAATAACACATAGGTATGTACGTACCTTGTGTAGACAAAACAAGATGCCACTTTCACAACCTTAGAGATCGCCTAAAGAATATTCTCCGCCTACCAAATACCAACATAACCAAGAATCAATACTCTAATAAATTTCCAGCAACTTTAAAATACTTTAAACCCTCATAAAAAGTGTTTAAAACCTTTTTAAACATCAAAACTTCAACTATTAATGTCTCATAGTATAGCACTACCATACTAGTCATTAAAAACCCCCAAAAATCCATACTTTGATATATAAACTCCATCATAAGCGTACTAATAAAAATTCCAACAACCTATAACATGTTTAAAACCCTTTACAAGTCACTCTAACATAGTCATAAACATTAGAGTACTCAATTTTCATAAACTATTATATAGTACTATAATTTCCAACTCTTAAAGCATTAAAAATCCATGCTCTGATGCTTAAAACCCTAACTTAAACATATTTAATAAATCTAAACTTTAATTACTTTACTATACTAATCATATAATCTGAAATTTATATTTAAAGCATCAAAGTTACAAACCTTAATCATGCAAACATTAAAACAATACTTAAAACATAAACCTAACATTGAAATAATGTAGAGGACGAAGAAATAAACCAAGAAGGGGAAGGAGGGAAAAGACACGGCACGAGGAGGGAGGCGCTGCCGGCGGGCTGCCGCTGCTGCCGTCGTGCGGTGGTGGTGGTCGGCCGGTGGTTGCCGCTGGCACCAAGGAGGACCGAAGGAGGAGAAAGAAAACCGAAGGGGAAGGGGAGAAAATTGGTGGAGGAGAGAGAGAAAGAAAAAGAGGAGAGGAAAATTAGGGTGAGTAATTTAGTGTGGGAATTTTTTGGGCTCTCATAGGGTTTATATAGGTAACCCTTGTGGGCTTAGGGAATTGTGTTTGGACTTTCGAAATAATTGATTAGGTGCTTGAGTTGAGTTGGGCTCCTCTAACCCATTTTTAAAATCCTTTATACTCCAACTCAAAATAATTAAACTATTAAATAAATTTCAAAGTATGACTAAATAAAATATTTGATTATTTAAAAATATTAAATAATCCCATTGACTTTAAAATAGTCAACACCTTAAGAAACTAATTATTTAAATACTAAAATATATATAAATATACATTAAAATATATTTTTAAAATTCATAAATTTGTGGGGGATTACAGTCTACCCCTCTTAAAAGAAGTTTCATCCCGTAACTTGACACGAAAACCCTCACAGTTAAAAAAATTTGACTCAAAACTTCCTTTGGAAATACTTGTGTCACAACATGTGCACACTTTACCAACTTTAAAACCTCTTGTGTTACTCATGAACACATTTTTCTATGCGGAGAACCAATTTATTTTGCACCAACATGTGCAAATCGCCAAAATAAGCATAAAAATGCATAAAAATACCATAAAATAAGGCAAAAAAGCGCGAAATTCTATCGCATTCTACCCCCTTAAAGAAAATGAGTTACGCCCTCGTAATTCACCTCAATGAATAACTCATGATATTTCTTCTTTATTTCATCTTCGCCTTCCCACGTTGCCTCTTCGGACTCATGGTTAGACCAAAACACTTTCACAATATTCACATCCTTATTGCGTATACTACACACCTTTCTATCCAAGATTTTCACAGGTCTTTCCTCATATGTGAGGCTACTATCGATTTGAATTCTTTCCAGCTCCAAAACATGATTCTCATCAGGGATATATCTCTTAAGTTGAGAAATGTGAAACACATCATGCATCTTCTCAAATTCCATTGGCAAACCCAACTTATAAGCAACTTTCCCAATTCTTTGCAAAATCTCATATGGCCCAACATACTTAGCACTTAATTTGCCCTTCTTACCAAATCTCATCACTCTTTTGGTCGGTGACACTTTCAAAAACACCTTATCACCAACTGCAAATTCATGTTCTCTTCGCTTCAAATCAGCATAACTTTTCTGCCTATCTTGAGCAGCTTGAATTCTAGCTTAATCAACTTCACATTCTTGACAGTCTCCTCAATAAATTCAGTCCCCAACACTACATTTTCACTAAAATCATTCCAGCAAATGGGACTTCTGCACTTCCTTCCATACAATGCCTCAAATGGAGCCATCTTGATACTCGCATGGTAACTATTGTTATATGAGAACTCAATCAAATCCAAGTGATCTTCCCAACTCCCTTGGAAATCAATCGCGCAAGCTCTCAACATATCTTCCATAGTCTGATTGCTCCTTTCAGTTTGACCATCGTTCGCAGGATGAAACGCAGTACTCATCTTCAACGTTGTTCCAAGATTCAACTGGACCTTTTGCCAAAAATTTTAGAGGAATCTCGAATCACGATCTGAAATAATGTCCGTCGGGACTCCATGCAGTCTCACCACGTGCTTGATATACTTCTTGGCAAGTTGCTTCTTCTTTCATGTTTCTTTGATAGGAACGAACACAACAGACTTCGTCAGATGGTCCACGATAACCCAAATAGTATCATTGCCATTTCTCGTCTTTGGCAAAGCAGTCACAAAATCCATGGATATGGAATCCCACTTCCATCCAGGAACCTCTAAGTATTGAACCTTCCCCATTGGTCTCTTATGGTCGATCTTTACCTTTTGACAGGTCAGACACTTTGACACGAACTCAGTGACTTCACGCTTCATATTCGGCCACCAATAAATCTCCTTAAGATCTTTATACAACTTATCACCCTCAGGGTGCACAGAATATGGAGTATTATGCCCCTCTTCCATAAGCCTTCTCTTAAGCTCTTCACAGTTCTGTGGTACACACCACCTTCCCTTAAACCTCAATCTTCCATCCTCATGAATCTTATAGTCAACTTCTTTGCCTTGCTTCATCTTCTCCTTAATCTTATCTAGGTGCTCGTCTCCAACTTGACCCTATTTGATCTCATCGAAAACTGACAACCCCAATGACAAAGCACTCAACCTTTCCTCGATCTCCCTAGGATTTAGAATTTCTAGGCTAAGCCTTTGCATATCTCGGTACAATTCCTCAGGAATTACCAACGCATTCACACTATGACTCGACTTCTTACTCAAAGCGTCGGCGACTACATTCGGCTTCCCCTCATGATACTTGGATATCTAGTTTATAGTCCTTGATCAATTCTAACCATGTTCTCGCCTCATATTGAGATCCTTCTGGGTGAAAATGTACTTCAAACTCTTATTATCAGTAAAAATCTTGCAAGTCGCTCCATACAGATAATGTCTCCAAATGTTCAAGGCAAACACAATAGCAGCTAACTCTAGGTCATGGGTAGGATAATTAGACTCATACGATTTCAACTGACGCGAAGCATACGCGATCACCTTCCCATTCTCGCCGCAGACACACCCCCAAACCATTCTTCGAAGCATCACTATGCACTTCGAATCCTTCATTTCCGTCGAGGTAGGGTTAAAACAGAGATGCGGAGGTCAAACGCTCCTTCAAAGTATGAAAAACTTCCTCGCACTTATCACTCCACTCGAACTTTGACTCTTTCTTCATCGATTGGTCATTGGCCTTGCTATCTTCAAGAAATCTCTCACAAATCTTCTATCATAGCCACTAATCCCGAGAAAACTCCTAATATCCGACACATTCTTCGATGTAGGCCACTCACTAACGACTTGAATCTTCGCAGGATCCACACAAACTCCTTCCTTAGATACATAATGACCCCAAAAAGTCTACGTTCTCCAATCGGAACTCACACTTCGAGAACTTGGCATACAATTGGTTCTTTCTAAGAGTATCCAAGACTATCCTCAAATGCTCATCATGCTCTTCTTCGCTCTTTGAATAGATCAAAATATCATCAATGAATACTACAACAAACTGATCCAAAAACTCATGAAATATCCTATTCATCAAGTCCATGAATATTGCTCGGAGCATTGGTCAACCCAAACGGCATCACATAAACTCATAATGTAACACCCCGACAATTCTCTATTTTCCAAAATACCTTTTTTTCATATAAAACTTAGAAAATTATCAAAGCATTATCGCCTTTGTGATAACGTATCGGCTTATTCGGAATTTTACCAGGAAATAATAAATAACTTTGAAAATATAAATAACTCGATCAACTATAAGGTCACCTCCAAAACCAAACCAAAAGTCAACTATTCAAACCAAAACTAAATCAAACTTATAAAGTATTAAAGAACTAAACACAAGGTCTCCACGAAAACCCGAACCCATGATGCATCATCTTCAGACCTGGAATGGTCGATGCTCTATTGATCCTGAGAGACTGCTCACCAAATGGGTCATCACAGGATCAATAAGGCACATACATGATCGACATACAGAAAAGCACGTAATCAGCAAAGCTGAATACTACATACTAAATAAAATATAAAACCTAACATGATTCTAATAAACATTAACTCAATGATAAATAAAATATAATAGAATAACAGATTTACTATACTGAACTAGACTCCAAGATCAATAGATTAATTATATTTAAATTGAATAGGCAATGGAAAGAGTTGTCCAAACCAAACCAGTCTTCAATTTCGAAGACGAAGTACGGGCGCGACTCCGTACTCCCATGACCAATGATATCGAGGTACTAATTAAATAAAATAGAACTTGGTGATCAATCCAGTCCCAAGAAATGACATGGGCTACCACCATGTACTCCAACTCATACTAGTCCAACACTTCAGACGTGCACAAGTCTAAAGTTTATTGCTATTCACTTTCCACTTTAAGTTATTAATAAATCATTTATTTGTTGAGACTCACAAAGTAAGACAACCAACATAAATAAATAACATGGATACACAAAGTTTCCATTTTTTATCTTAGGATTAAATAGTGTGATCATACAACTCAAATAATCCAAGAATAATTCCATTACTTAGTTTAACAACCAACCCATATTTATTTGTTGATCTAAGTCAACAATCAACCAACCTTTCCATAGGTGAATATCCAACTAACCAAATAAGGCCCACAGTCCTCATAAAGTAAATATAATAAAATAATCCAAAGGAAACAACATGATTCAATTCATGATCCAATAAACAATATAAATATTAATCCCTCATGTGAATTAATAGAATAAAGTTACCAATCCCACATGCTTGCATCAATCATCCATACAAACATATTATAACCAACATAGGCAACATACTTCACACAACGACATAAAACATGCAATTCCACTTGAATATAAACCACATATGAACTATAAAAGTTCCCTATACATGATACTGCATCAATTATAGTCTTAGGACATAATACTAGTCTAATAACACATAGGTATGAACGTACCTTGTGTAGACAAATCGAGAGGCGACTTTCACAACCTTAGAAGTCGCCTAAAGAATATTCATCCGAAATGGGGGATACTAATGAACAACTTAGTGCCATTATGGCTCAACTCACACTGATGAACTCTCGTCTTGAGGAACAAGACAAAAAGATCAAGGCACTAAGGGAGAAGCTCACTGAGGAAGACGAGCAAGGCGGCACTCCACCACCAATCAAAACCAACACAGAACTAAGGTTTGAAAAACTCGAGCAATTGATCCAGTCAATTCCTGCGCTCGAGGGTCAGGCTCATGGCCATGACATCATTGATCCTGAACTGAGGGACAAACTCCCTAAAAAGGTAACCTTGGGTGACCTCCCAAAATTCAAGGGGGTTGAAGACCCAGATGACCACTTGAGAGCATTTTCCATCTCTATGGCTCTCAAGGGTATGAGTAAGGACCTGTTTGCTTATGTCTTTCCTTTAACCTTGGATGCACATCCATCCAAGTGGTTCAGATCACTGAATAAGGCCAAGCTAAATGACTAGGACTATATCAGAGAAGAGTTCCACAAATAATACATCTACAACACTCAGCTTCCCATTGGCCTTCGTGAGTTGGAGTTAACCAAACAAAACTCCAACGAAGACTTCGTCACCTTCCTTAACAGATGGAGGGATAAAGCAGCACAAATGATTAACAGGCCATCCCAGGAGGATCAAGTCCGACTGGTGATCCGCAACCTGCAGCCGAAGTATGAGGATCATATCAAGTTCCAACCTATAGAGTCTTTCACAAAGCTCTATAAGGTAGGCCTACCGATTGAAGAAGAAATACGAAGCCAACAAGAACAAGGGTTCCAACAATAACAATAACTCTTTCAAGAAGAGTAACAATGGCCCTTCTAGCTCCAAAAGCAATGTGGTCAATGCCATAGCCGCCGAAAAAGAGAGGCTATCAAAAGCCTCAAAGAACATTCGCACCTTTAGGCATGTCCTTAGAAGAAGCCTTCACTAGACTTCATGCAAAGGGGGCACTTCACCTATTGGCCCTACTCAGGATCCCGCTCCCGAGAATAGATCCAAGAGGTGGGATCCTAATGCTTACCGCAAGTACCACCAAGGGGAATGGACACCCAACATCGCGTGTTGGACCTTAAAGAATCACCGCAGGATATGGTTGAAGACGGTAGATTACCAATTCCACCGCGAGTAAAAGTCAAGAATGAAGAAGAACCCCTTGGGTAGCACCTAAACAACGCCGGGCTTAGTCCTTTAACGCTAGTTTTCTAGGTTGAGTCGGAGAGTCCCTCCCCTAACTCCTTCATTTCCCTTCTGGTCGAGTCCATGTCATTTAGGTTTTTATTTCTAATAAGCCTTGTTCTATTTATTTCTGATTAATAAAATATTTGCATTTTCATTTTCATTGGTCTTTCATCATTTTTATCTATGCTTCTAATTCAATGATGAAACTCAAATCACCTAAATGAACTTGACTAATAATAATAAAAGGAGATCTGAAATAAAAAAAAAAAGAGAAAAATAAAAAAAGATGACATACTTTGGATCAGGAGTTATTCCCCCTTCCCTTCTATTACTTTCCATAAGCCATCCATGCAATCCAATCAAAAATCTTTTAAACCATCATCTCCATTAACCAAATAACCTTTCAAAATCAAAGCTCCACAAATAACCTTCAAACCTTTCAATACCTTAAACCAAACTTGTGCGCATGCCTTACTATATCAAAATATATCAATGCCAGGCAAAAACAAAAACAAAGAGTAAAAAATTCAAAAAAAAAATTCAAAAAAAACAAAAGCAAGAGAAAATGCACATGACAAAAAAAGAAAAAATTCAAAAAGAAAGAGCCAAAGGCAAATAAAAGTCAAGCTAGGGGGCTTGCACACAAGTTCTACCCCTTATTTAAATTCCTTCGACCATACAATCCAAATCCATGATCCTCCATTAGCCCAACCAATTCAACCTTCATCTAAACCTCAAGCCTTAAACCTTTCAACCTTTCAACCTTTCATCAACCCTAATTCCTTTTTCAAGGTATGTCCAAGCCCGATAGGTTGAAAACCCGAAAGGGCGGCCTAGGCAAAAGTTAGGGCACACAAAAAATAATAATAATAAAAAACATCAGATTCAGAACTACGAATGGTCTGATTCCGCAAGGATACGTAGGAATCCTCATCTCGAGGTCCGACCGCTTCAATAAAATAAAAATTAGTCATGGTCTAATGATTTGACTTTCTAGAATTTAGGAGCATATAATCTCTTTCTAGATCCCGACATAGACTCGAGTCTGCACCTAGCCTCGTTAAAGCCTTTTCCCACCTACATTCATTTGAGTCACAAATTTAAACCTTTTTATTTTCAATCCAAGCTCTCCTTGTCCCTGAAGGACTCTCCAACAATTCCATGGTTTCTGGCGATATTTGACTTTGCCTAATCAACATCCCAATAAACAATCCCCAGTGCAATCCCCAGTGAAGACTTTCAATGTTCAAGACATAGCAATTACATTTCAATATCAGATCAACTACATTTCAACATCAGATCAAATACAATTTCAATCAAGGCTCATAATGCCTAATTCAAGGCAAGCTCACCCAAAGCGGGGGCTTCCTATGTGTGGTGGTTCCTCCAATTCAAATCAAACTCCCGAAAAGTTGTAATCCGCGGACCTCGTTTACAGACCCCAATCATTTACTAAAAAAACGATTTTCGAAAATCATTCAATGCATTTCTAATCAGTCTATCATTCTATACATCTTCTAGCCTTGTAAAATCATGACCTTGCATTGCAGCTTTGCAAAACCCTTACCTTGCATTGTATTTCATACATTCTAGTCTTGCATAACCCTGACCGTGCATGATGTGTCACCCTTTAGCTTTGCATAACCTTAATCCTTGCATTGCGTCTCATGCATCCTTAGAGAGTCTAAGTTTGCATTATTGCATCACTATGTGCTTATGTGAGTTGTTTGCACCTATCTGCTAACATCTTTCCCTGCAGGTAATCAGATGGCTTGTAGTTATTGTCCTGCATACTAACTTTGTTTTGCAGAGACCGGCGGTTATAGATCAGTTTTAAAATGCAGAGCGTTTAGAATCGTTCTCCGTCCCGACACCGTATACTTTGACTTTTGGTTTCCTGAACCTCAGTCAAAGTGGGGGCTTCTGTAGACACATAACCGTGTCTCCCCATTTAAGGATCCGATGATGAAACATACCGTGGTCTTAATTGGTCCGATCCAAGGGCATAGCAGTCTGAAAAGCCATTCAAAACCATTTCGAAAAGTGTTAAAGTCCTATTTTAAAACCCAATTAATTATTCATGATAATTAATTGTATTTGAGCCCAATTCTTTGAAAAGCCCAATTAATTGATAATTAATTGATTTATTTTAATAAATAAATATTTTCAAAAGATATTTTTTATAAGTCAAAATCGGATTTTATCCCGTAAAATCAGATTTTCGGAGTTAAAAGATAAAAGAAAATCTTTAAAACGCGTTTATATAAAAAAACTATCAAAAACAAGGCGGTGCGGCGTTAGCAGCTGATCTTTGGCAATGGCCGATCGTGCTTGAGCACAGCTGACTGTGCTGAGCACACGTGTCCTGCCACGTGGACTTCCACGTAGGCTGCGCCAAGCACACAGGTTGTGCTAAGCGCACCAGAACTGCCACGTAGACTTTTGTTTCATGTAGAGTCCTGCGTCAAGCGCAATTCTCTGCTTGAGACGCAGAATTTCTTTCTTATCTTTTCTAAAAGCGTGTACCACGTGTACACTTTTTATTGGTCATGCCGCGTCATGCGCTTGCCACGTAAGCTGCGTCAGACGCAGTCAGCGCGTGAGGCGCAGTGCCGTTTTCCCTATAAATAGGCCTGATTTCCGAACAGATTTCAGGACGGATTTTTCACATTAACACTCGACGAACATATTACGAATACTTTACGAATCTCTACAAACTACAAAATCTCCCTACAAAATTCATACTTTCAAACACAAATACATTCAATCTACATACTTTCAGACATTCAGATTTTCAGGCTTCACGATTGCTCGTCCCGAAGGTTGTCAATCTCGCAGACCCAAGCCACGGTATAATCCTGAGGGTCCTTGAATCAATTATATTTTATATTGAAGTTACTAACAGTTTTATTTCATGATGTAGATCTTTAATATAAAATCGCTATACTGTATATTCTAAACCTTTCAATTTCTTTTTATTTATTTTTTCATATATTATCATACTTGCCTGATTATTCTATGCATATTATATGATTGTCCTGCATTATTGCTTTTATCACCCACATGATATTTTTGCTAATCAAAGACCTAAATAAATATTCTAACATTAATCAGATTAATTTGGACAACCTGCTAGGTTCCTTGTAATATTGATTGCATAATAACTTGTCACTAAAAATTAGTCTTTTTATGTGTTTCCTGAACCAATTTAGACTAAATATTTTTAGGGTGTATTAAAACATTATTTGATTATTCTTTGGCATAAAATCTTCAATGAATCGATATTTAGTAGAGGCCAACTTTGGGCGAATGTGGTTCATTATGACTATATTCGTACCCTCACCCCCGAACTCAATCTCTGGTTCACTTTGACCATCTATGGAGTCAAGACGGGGAAATCTACATTGGATAATTTGTCCCTATGATTTTCCTATATCCAATTAGGTTTATGATTCTTCCTAAAAAGAATTATTGGCGACTTCTTTCAATACAAAACAATTTTCAATAAAACCTTAACAATGGGGTAGTCAAATCTAATACGCGCTCACACCACGTAGGCGAAATAAAAACACGCCTACACAAACTGATCCAAAAACTCATGAAATATCATATTCATCAAGTCCATGAATATTGATGGAGCATTGGTCAACCCAAACAGCATCACTGTAAACTCATAATGACCATAACGCGTCCTAAACGCAGTCTTAGGTATATCCTTATCAACTACCTTCAATTGGTGATACCTTAAACGCAAATCAATCTTCGAATACACACTTGCTCCATTCAATTGATCGAATATGTCATCTATCCTAGGCAAAGGATACTTGTTCTTAATGGTCACATTGTTCGACTCCCTATAGTCAATGCACAATCTCATACTTCCATCTTTCTTTTTCACAAACAACACAGGAGCTCCCCAAGGTGACGCACTAGGCCTAATATAACCTTTCTCCAACAGTTCTTGCAATTGCGTCTTCAACTCACTCATCTCAGGAGGTGCCATTCTATACGGTGCCTTGGAAATAGGTGCAGTACCAGGAACTAAGTCTATGGTGAACTCAACGACTCTCTTAGGCGGCATACTAGAAATCTCGCTTGGAAACACATCCACAAACTCGTTCACAATCGGTACATCATTAATCTTCAATTCAACCTCTTTGCTCACATCTCGCACACTACAGAAGAATAACTCGCACCCCTTCTTTACCAACTTCTTCATTTGCATTGCGGAAATGACCCCAAAATTCTTATGCTTCCCAAATCGTCGGTATGAAGTTAACTTCCCCAATAAAGGGCTTCTTCGCACTACCTTCTAAGCTTCACAATCTATCTTTGCCTTATAGAAACCTAACCAATTCATCCCCAGAATAACGTCTAGGTCTCCCAGATTGAACTCTATCAGATTAGAAGGAAAAACACAGTCTCCTATCTTCAAAGGTAAGTCTCTATACAACTTGGTACATCATATGACTTCTCCAGTAGGTATACTTATAGGCAAGTCAATTGCTTCAAAGTCTACCAACCCCATCCTTTTAATAACGGACTACGAAATAAACGAATAACGCTTTAACGAGAACAGAGTTAATAGAAAAAGTACCAGAAACTACGTCGGCATATTTCTCAGCTTCATTGCGGCTCATCACGAACAGTTTACCCGGAGCTTTACTCGGGTTGGTGTAGTTGCTCTCACTAGCAGGCTTACTGAAGCTTTCTTGATTGTTCTGCGACCCTATAGGCTTCGACCCTTGGTTGCCCGATTGGTTGGACCCAGACCTTCCCTGATTACCACTCCCATTACCATTCTGCTCTTTCTTTTGCTTGGTGAAGCACTCAAACTCTCTATGCCCCTTCTTTTGGCAGTAATGACAGGTCACTAGATCCCCTTTACAGTCTCTACCAGGGTGGTTCTTGTTACACCTCTTACAGTTGTAACTCCTCTCAGACTGGCCCTTACCATTAAAGCCTTGGCCATTTCTTCCTTGGAAACTCCCATTCCCAATCCTGTTCTTCTTAAAGTTCCCCTGATTTCCACCAGAGTTGAAATCTTTTCTTTTCTCGCCTACTACAACATTCTTCTTATCACGCCTCGACGAAGAATATGAGCGGCTCTCCTATGAACAACATCTAGGGACGCAAAGGTCTCACCTCCTAATCCCAATTGAACTTCCTCAGTCAAACCTTGCTCAAATCTCTAAGCCTTCGGCTCTTCAGTAGCTACAACCTCGAGGTGCAAACCTAGACAATGCTATGAACTTGCTATAATACTCAGATGTGGTCATCCTCCCCATCCTAAGGTTTATGAACTCCCGAGCCTTTTGCTTTCTCATAAATGCAGGGTAAAATTTTCCTCTTAAAGCAGCAATAAAGGAAACCCAATTAAACCCTTCCATATCACTAAGCCTATCTCCATTTTCCTTCCTCCATAAACCAGCCTCATCTTTCAGATACAATACTTTCATAGCCTCAGGACAAATCACAGCCCCAAAAATCTTATCGAACTCCCTAATCCAGTTCTCTAAGAATGTAGCGTCAGCTTACCCATTAAAGTACGGTGGCTTAATCTTAGCTAGTCTTTCAAACATATCCCCTGCAGGATCAGAATGCTCAGCCCTTTCTTGAGTCAATTTCTCTACCAATAGGCGAATAGCAGAGGCTAAGGCGTTATCGTTGTTTGCCATTCTACTTCGTGACCTGAAATTTAACGTAAATCTACTTTAGGTTTCGATTCACAACTTACTTGCTATTCTCTACGAAGGCATCAATTGATTTGACCATACAAGGTCGCATCAAAATACAATTCTCATGGAATTACAATAACACTAAGTTCACACACTATGAACCATAACAATCATATATTCACGCATGAATTATTATTCACATTCATAATCACATAAGGATCAAATGAAACCAATCATAATAATTAAATAAAATATTTCCCTTTTCGCGTACTAAAATATATTTTCACTCAACTCAAATAACTGAATCATAACTTTTATTCCTCAAACGATAATAAGAATATTTTTTTCAATCCAACATAACCAACTTATTCCTCAACAATATAAAGATGCAAAATAAGGAAATTTAAACCATTGGCTTAGCTACTTATTCAACTACTAATCTTAGAACATAAATAAATACTCTATGGAGTTACATTATCCTTCCTATCCTTACTTTTCTTGTACTTCTCTAGAGTGAACATCTCATCTTCAAAATCTTCAATATCCTCACTGTAATAATAATAACATGAATTTCTAGCTCTAGTAGATCTTCAAACCCTTTTTGGTTGAGGTACATCCTCGTCTGACTCTGAATCATTATCAACCAGATCAGTCTTCATAATAGCATTGTAGATGTCCTTTCGGAGCCCGCCCTCTCAGCATGATGGAACTCCTAAATGACCTCATCATCGCTATCAGGGATGCCTATATTCAACACACGACGCATAACAACATCTAGGCTAGTGTAGCTATCACTATCAGACTCCACATCATTGTCATCATCACTCAGCACAATAGGGTTGAAGTAGCTTCTTACTCGGGTAGCTTCACTATCAATCATGCTTAGGGATCCGTTAACTGATTAACACGACATCTAGAATAAATAATACCCTCACTTAGCGTATACTCCCAACAATAAATAATAAGCAAGAATAAACAAATAATTTAAAGTTAGGAATAACATTAAACAGTTAAGCAGGGAGAAAACACTAAACATGTTGAACAAACATTTAAATGCAGACATATAATATTTCTATCTGATATGTCCTTCCTATTCTACCCATCTCTCACAAAATTAATAAGGTAACTAAATAAACTAGAAGTACTAAAATAAACAACTAATAAATTATATATATAATTTTCGAAAAATAAAAAGAACCGAAAAAAATGAATAAAAAAATTTCGGACTTTAAAAATAAATTTTCGAACCAACTAAAAAAGTTTTGAACCTAGAAAAAATATTTTCTTATCCTTTTTGAAATTGAAACATGTTTCGAATTATAAAATGATTTAAGCACAACGAATAAGTAGGAGTTCGTTTTCTATGAAATTCATTTTAAGTAATTAGGCGCCTAAAATATAAGATTGACACGAAAGACCAATAAAAACCTAAGCTCCAAGATACCACTTTGTAACACCCCGACAATTCTCTATTTTTCAAAATACCTTTTTCATATAAAACTTAGAAAATTATCAAAGCATTATCGCCCGTGTGATAACGTATCGACTTATTCAGAATTTTGCAGCGGAAATAAATAAATAACTTTGAAAACTTAACAACTTAGTCAACCATAAGTCAACTCCAAAACCAAACCAAAAGTCAACCAACTTAAAAGTCAACTGGTCAAACCACAACTAAAAATCAAATCATAAAAGTATTCAATAACTAAACACAAGCTCTCAACGAAACCTGAACCCACGATGCATCATCTTCAGAGCTGGAATGGTCGATGCTCTATTGATCCTGAGAGACTGCTCACTGAATGGGTCATCACATGATCAATAAGGCACATCCATGATCGACATACAGAAAAGCACGATCAATAGATTACTACATATTAGATAAAATATAAAACCTAACATGATACTAATAAATATTAACTCAATGATAAATAAAATATAATAGAATAACAGATTGACTATACTGAACTAGACTCCAAGATCAATACATTAATTATAATTAAATTGAATAGGCAATAGAAAGAGTTGTCCAAACCAAACCAGTCTTCAATTTAGAAGACGAAGTACGGGTGTGACTCCGTACTCCCACGACCAACGATATCGAGGTACTAATTAAATAAAATAGAACACGGTGATCAATCCGGTCCCAAGAAAAGCCATGGGCTACCACCATGTACTCCAACTCATACTAGTCCAACACTTCAGACGTGCACAAGTCTAAAGCTTATTGATGTTCACTTTCCACTTTAAGTTATTAATAAATTATTTATTTGTTGAGACTCACAAAGTAAGACAACCAACATAAATAAATAACATGGATACACAAAGCTTCCATTTTTATATTAGGATTAAATAGTGTGATCATACAACTCAAATAATCCAAGAATAATTTCATTACTTAGTTTAACAACCAACCAATATTTATTTGTTGATCTAAGTCAACAATCAACCAACCTTTTCATGGGTGAATATCCAACTTACCAAATAAGGTCCATGGTCCTCATAAAGTAAATATAATAAAATAATCCAAAGGGAACAACATGATTCAATTCACGATCCAATAAACAATATAAATATTAATCCCTCATGTGAATTAATAAAATAAAGTTTCCAATCCCACATGCTTGCATCAATTATCCCTACAAACATATTATAACCAACATAGGCAACATGCTTCACACAACGGCATGAAACATGCAATTCCACTTGAATATAAACCACATATGAACTATAAAAGTTCCATATACATGATACTACATCAATCCTAGTCTTAGGACATGATACTAGTCTAATAACATATAGGTATGTACGTACCTTGTGCAGACAATATGAGAGGCCACTTTATCAACCTTAGAAATCGCCTAGAGAATATTCTCTACCTACCAAATACCAGTACAACCAATAATCAATACTCAAATAAAAATTTCCAGCAACTTTAAAATATTTTAAACCCTCTTTAAAAGTGTTTATTAATGTCTCCTAGTATAGTACTACCATACTAGTTATTAAAAATCCCCAAAAATCCGTACTTTGATATTTCAAACTCCATCATAAGCATACTAATAAAAATTCCAGCAACCTATAACATGTTTAAAACCCTTTAAAAGTCACTCTAACATAGTCAAAAATATTAGAGTACTCAATTTTCATAAACTATATTATAGTACTATAATTTCCAACCATTAAAACATTAAAAATCCATGCTTTGATGCTTAAAACCCTAACTTAAACATATTTAATAGGAAAAATTGATGCTATGGGGCTCAACTATGAGCGGTTGTCTTTAATAGGTCCCAACTACTAGTTATCCTGTGGAAGTCCTAACTTTGGGGGGCATTGTTTTTTTTATAGGACCCCTTCGAGTTAAAAACCCGCTAGAAGCGAGTCAAGGGTTGTGAATTCATTTAGAATCACATGACTCCCTACTTTTCCTCTTCTGATTTTCGTTTCTATTCCTCATCTTCTATTAAACTTTACCCGTCTTCTTCTTCATCCCATTGTACCTCTGCCACTCCCACTAGCAAAGGCAGCACCTACTTTCACTCACGCAGTTCGCCTCTCTATCTCTTCTCTGCCCCTCTTCTTCTTCTTCCTCGTTCTGTGTGAACAAACTGTATCATAATATCAATTGTCCATAAATGGAGAAATCATCCAAGAAATTCGAGACCATAAAAACCCAAGATTCCAACTCGAAAAACTATAATTTTTACTTTTCTGGGCAAGTTACAAACTGTTTGGAATTGTTAGTAATCAAATCTCTCACAAACAGAACAAGAAATTAAAATTTTCAATGCACCCATGACCCAACTGTTGAAGCTGCCAAATCCAAAATTTGGGGCATTTTACGAGGTAACAAAGCGTGAAGTATTACTATTCAAGATTGTACTATAACTAATCTAGGTTAGAATTTTTATAATTGCACCAAAAAAAACAATCAAAGATTGAATTTTTGGGGTGGGCTAAAAACCCCAATCATGATTCTTGCACCGAGTCTCTTTCTTACTTGAGATCGATTCGCTCATATAGAACTAGTTCATCAAAATTTTGAATTTGTCGATTTTGTTTGAAGGCGCAATTTTTTCGAAGATGTTCAAAATTTATTTGCAAAATTCCTTTTTTTTTTTTTTTTGGGTTTGTACTGCTTACGTTGTTGTTTTCTATTTAAGGATAATTTTGTGTTGGTTGTAAAGAGCTGGGTGGATTGTTCGCAAGACAATGGGTGAAGACAGAAGAAGGAAAAATGAACGGGGAGGCATAGATGGGGAGTAAAGATTTCGGTAATTAATTAAAAATAAAATGAAGCATAAGTTTACCTATTCAATAGGTCAAAAGTCACCTGGGTCCAATGAAAAACAATACCTCCTAAAGTAGGGACCTTTGCAGGATAATTGATAGTTGGGATCTATTAAAGACAACCGCTCATAGTTGAGCCCCATAGCGTCAATTTTTCCTATTTAATAAATCTGAACTTTAATTACTTTACTATACTAATCATATAATCTGAAATTTATATTTAAATCATTAAAGTTACAAACAATCATGCAAACATTAAAACAATACTTAAAACATAAACCTAACATTAAAATAATATAGAGGAGGAAGAAATAAATCAAGAAGAGGAAGGAGGAGAAAGACACAGCACGAGGAGGGAGGCGCTGCCGGCGGGCTACCGCTGCTGCCGTCGTGCGATGGTGGTGGTCGGTCGGTGGCTGCCTCTGGCACCAAGGAGGACCGAAGGAGGAGAAAGAAAACCGAAGGGGAGGGGGAGAAAATCGGTGGAGGAGAGAGAGAAAGAAAAAGAGGAGAGAAAAATTAGGGTGAGTAATTTAGTGTGGGGATTTTTTGGGCTCTCATGGGGTTTATATAAGTAACCCTTGTGGGCTTAGAGAATTATTTTTGGACTTTTAAAATAATTGATTGGGTGCTTGGGTTGAATTAGGCTCCTCTAACCCATTTTTTAAATCTTTTATACTCCAACTCAAAAATAATTAAACTATTAAATAACTTTCAAAGTATGACTAAATAAAATAATTGATTATTTAAAAATATTAAATAATCCCTTTGACTTTAAAATAGTCAACACCTTAAGAAATTAATTATTTAAATACTAAAATATATATAAATATACATTAAAATATATTTATAAAATTCATAAAATTGTGGGGATTACACGTAGTTTCCGTGCCTTGGAGTGGTATATCTGATTCCCTTGTTGATCATACATATAACAATCTATTAGTTTAATCTTTCATTTTCGTATATGGCTCAATCACTCAAAGACAAGACTATGAACTTCCAGAAGTTGGACAAGTTCGAAGGGGTGGGTTATCGTAGATGGCAAAAGAAGATGCATTTCTTGTTAAAAACTTTGAATGTGGTGTACATACTTACAACACCCATGCCATCGTTCCCACAAGATGGAGAGGAAGAGACCTTGGAGACTACAAGGAAGAGAATATTGTGGGAGAATGATGACTACATTTGCCGGGGTCACATCCTCAACTCTCTTTCTGACACTTTGTTTGATCTTTATCAAAATGTGGAGAGTGCAAAGGAATTTTGGGATGCTCTTGAGGCCAAGTATATTTCGGAAGATGCTTCAAGTATGAAATTTCTTGTTAGCAATTTTAATTCATTTAGAATGACTAATGATAGGCTTATTATAGAGCAATTTCATGAAATTCAGCATATTTTGAACCAAATAAGATCACACGGTATGGTGATGGATGAGGCTATTGTCGTGGCCTCAATCATTGATAAATTACCACAATCTTAGAAAGACACTAAGCAGTCCTTGAAGCATAGGAAGGAAGATATGTCCATGGAGCAATTAGGAAACCATCTTCGTATTGAGGAAGGGATCCGGGCTCAAGATAGGGTTAAGGAAACTAATGCTAGTGTTCCTAAGCCTATCGTGAATATGGTAGAGGTTGGTGGGTCTAGTGGAACCAAGAAATCCAATTATAACAATTCTAAAACCAATGTTGCAAACAAAAAAGGAAGGCCCTCACTTGTTGGGTATGCAATGAACCTCATTTTAAGAGGGATTGTCCTTCTTGGAAGAAGAAGAAGAACATAAAGAATGAACAACCTAGTGTTGTTCAAAACCAAGGTAAAATTGCACATAAAAATTAAATTGAAGAAATAAACTTTGTGGCTATGATTTCTGAAATTATGGTTGTGCAGGTTGATGATTCTTGGTGGATAGATTCGGGAGCCTCTAGACATGTGTGCAATAATAGACACTTCTTCAAGTCTTTGGAAGAATTGGATGATGATCCAATCTTGTATATGGGGAATGATTCTACGGTGAAGGCAAAGGGCATAGGTCAAGTAGAATTGTTACTAACCTCGGGAAAGACTTTAACTCTCCGAGATGTAATTTATGTACCAAAAGTTAGGAAGAATCTAGTGTCGGGGGAGTCTCTTGAATAAGTTTGGTTTTAAAGTTGTATTTGAATCAGATAAGTTTATTATTTCTAAGGGTGGTATTTATGTAGGACAAGGTTATTATTGTAATGGAATGTTTAAATTTAGTATTACGACAAATGATACTAGTTCTATTTACATGCTTGATGTCTCTTCTCTATGGCAGAATCGATTATCTCTTGTAAACTATCGTAGATTATATGATATGTCAAAGCTAGGTTTAGTACCTCCTTTCGATTTAAAGTTAGAGAAGTGTAAGACATGCATGCTTAATAAGATTACAAAGAATCATTATCCTAGTGTGACTAGACAAACGGTATTGCTAGAATTGGTGCATAGTGACTTGTGTGACTTTCATAGCTCACCTTCTTTAGGAAATAAAAAATATATAGTGACTTTTATTGATGACTACTCAAGGTTTTGTTACATATATTTATTATTTACTAAAGATGAAGCACTAGAAAAGTTTAAGATCTTTAAGACCGAAGTGGAACTACAACTTAATGAAAAATTTAAAAGACTTCGGACGGATAGGGGTGGTGAAAACTATAATCCTAGCTATTTTAGTTCCATTGGTGTAATTGATAAGTCATTTTTAATTTATATATAGTTTTTAGGTGCATTTAGGTTGCATTTTAGAGCATTTAAATTCATATTTAGGTTCATTATTGCATTATATTCTTATGTTATGTTATTCTACTCCTATTTGGTATGTTTTCTTGTTTTTGATGAATTTAAGGTATTGAGAACGTATTTGGAGTATGATTAACTAAACTTGAGGATTAGGAACACTTGGAAGGAAGATACAATACATAAGGATCGTTTGGAATATAATTAGTACGAGTTTGCAATAGTAGAAAAATGATAATTTGCGTCCCCCTATTTGCGTCGAACGCTGGAAGAAGTGACGCAAATGCTTCGAAAGAGACTATTTGCATCGGACATCAAAAACGTGCGACGCAAATGATCACAACATATGAATGGTAGGGTCATTTGCGTCGCATGTCTATGAGGACACGACGCACATGACGAAACACATTTGCGTGCTCTCGTGCGACACACATGGTGGGATCCCGTGATTTGCGTCGCGTGCTTAGGAGATGCGACGCACATCACTTTTGCTATCCGCGTCGAACGTTGTTGTTTTGTTGTCTTGTTGTCCGACGCACATGACTTAGGCCCACTTTATTCAGCATCCAACGATTTACGTCGGACTGGGCTTGTTAATCGACGCAAATCGTCGGCCCAGTTCACCAACCCTTCTTTTTTTTTTCGTCTCAAGCCCTAACTCTCACACTCTCTCTCTCCCGACGAATTTGTCAATCTCACTCCTCTCCCTCGCTCTCACTCCGTCGAACCTTTTCATACATCAAAGAAAAAATTGTGGGAGGTGAGCGGTGAACTCAGATCTGGTCCAACTCACCGAATCTCCTCCTCGAAACCCTAACAATGGTGGGAGTTAGCGCCAGCGAAAGACCCAAAGAAAGAAATCGAGAATGGCGAACCTCAGAAATCGAGTATTTCTCTTCATTTCTCGCATTTTTTTTAGTGTTATTTGTTTTTTATTCAATCGATTGAGATCTAGGGTTTTCGAGTTTCAGTTTTTGTGGTTAAATATGGTTAACATTTGCTTCATATGATTATGTGCAGTGAAAAGCGGTCAACGTACTCCGGCGAAAATTTCTTTGTATTCCGGTGAATTTCCTCGTACTCCGGCATCTGAAACTTCACTCTTGTTTTAATTTGTCAGCTTTGTGGTAGGGATTCAAAATCTAATGTCCTTTTATTTTTTTTGCGTTTTTTAAGAGTTGATTCATTGTTTCTTCTCTTTATTTTCTGGTCGTTAGGATATTTCAAGGTTTTTGATTTAGGGTTTAATTATCCAATTCCTTGTCCGAAAATTCGTTTATTTTTCCGAATTTTTCTGAATTTGTTTTTGCTTTTTCTGAAATTAAGGTTTGTTCCACTGATATATTGATGTTTTCGATTTTCATTCCCTAATCACAAAAGTTGAAGATACTGATGAAGAAGAGCTCAAGAAGGCCCTACTCATCGTTTAAAATCTGAGGTATATTTCGAGGATTTTTTTTTGCTTTAAATTTCAGCATTTTGCATTGATTTTGTTTGCAAATTTCCATTTTTCCGTGGGTTTTAGATCTTGAGTGAGGAATTTTGTTGGGTTGTTTTATTTGGGGGTTTGTTTTGGTATAAATTTGATGATTTTCGGGTTTATGTTATTCTGGGTTTTAGTATTAATTTGGTAAATTTGGGGTATGAACTTGGGTTTTTTTGGAATAAATATAATGAGTTTGGGTCGTAAATCTGATGAATTTGTTTTACCTCTTTTCCCCTTCACTTTCCTTGGTTTTCCTTTTGCTAAATTGTGCCTTTTAATTCGTTTTAGTTTGGCTAATATCTTCTAACAAATTTTGTATCTGAATTTCACTGTATTTGGCCAATCCATTTGATTTACTGAATTTTGCAATACGTATAGCAAAAATATATTGTAGTGGTGGTTGGTGGCGTGAGTGGTTTATGGCTTTTGTATGGTAGGTTTTGGTGGTTATTTTGTGCTGCAATGTTGTTGTGTTGTAGCTGCTATTATGGGGTTGTTTTGGTCGCTCAATGGTGGTATACGCGTGGCAACAAGTTTCATTAGTAGACTAGTTATGGGGTTGTTTTGTGATGCAATATTGTGTTGTTGCTGTTTTGGGGTTGGTTTTGCATCATGCTTTGTGGTTGTTATGGGAGCTGATTGGTGGGTTGTTTGTACTGCAGTTTACTGCTGCATTTAGGGGATACTTGGAGCTGCAGTTTCTGCTGTTTGGGGGGTTTTAGAGTGGTGACATTTGAGGGCTGCCATTGAGCCGCATCATCACTCTTTTTTCTTCTTTTAATGGTTTCTTGTGTTTTCTGCCTTCTTTATTTGTTTACTTTGACTTATATTTGTTTTCTGCATCATCACTCTTTTAGAGTGGAATTTATTTGTTTACTTTGACTTATATATGAGGAATTGGTGATTTTTTTTTTAATTTGCTATAATTTGAGCTGTACATGACACTTTTGGAGGATTTATTGATTGAAGCCTAGTAGTGATGGTATGTTTATGCCATAATCATATATGTTGTGTGTCGAATTACTCTTTTGCTGCGGTTCATGGAATTGTGGCATTACTTGAGTTTGTACAATTTGAATCATGTTTACAACTTTGTGATGTCTTATGATGCTGCTGTAATAGGATTTGTAGGTTGATAGCCTATTATATTGTATATCTGAGAGCTAATAATAAGATCTGATGCATTGAGAACCTTGCTGCCACCGTATTATTTTAGTCTGCCAAACCATATGTTTGCTAGTAACATTTTAGAGCAATCTAAAAGGTTGACATTTGTCTCCATAATTTTAGTAATCTTACAATACTAGGATTAGGTGTCATTTGTTTAGAACACTACATATGATCTAGAATTTGCATTATAATGCTTTTAATGCATTTGGTATCACAGGTTTAGTTTAGGATCCACTGTAAGGTGCATATTTTAGATTTAGTGCATTGCATAATTATCTTAGTTCATTAGTTCTGTAGTAGTGTTTGCATTATTAGGTGGATTAGCATTTTTTAGATACACCATATGATTTCTTTGAAGCACTTTCTGCAGCAATAGAAAATACAAGCTGCCAAATTCAATCAAAGTTTAAAAAATGTAGTAGTTGCAGGTTTTAAAAAAAGTTATACTTTGGACAGGTTTTGGTTTGTTCTATTTACTTCTCTTTTGATTTGTTCCACTAGTAGTTGCAGGTTTTATTAGGTATTCCTAATTAATGTTCGGTTTGAGCCAAGCTAGCAATCAAGTCATGCAGCCTAATTAATGAAAAATGATTTGAAATACTGGTGCAATGAAGTAAAATTGTACAAGTAAGCAAGAGGCATATGCCCTTGTAACTTGTAAGTAATGCAATTTAAAAATATCCTAATTTCCCAGTATGAGTCAGCTTTGACATGTAGTTGTGTACTAATTACTAAAAGGGATGATGGTAAGGGAGAAATGCTTGCAAGAAAACCCTATGAATGCTGAATGACCAAAAGGACGACACTAAATTGACAAAATGCTGATTCTATGTTATTAAGGACCTTCTAAGGAAGCGACTCTTTCAGGTCATATAATGTACTGCATTTACTTTTGGCATATATCTATAAGTAGTTCATTATGCTTTTGTGGGTGATGTCGTGTTCCTTGGCTAGTTAAATTAAATAGTCAGTGAAGGGATTGCGTGGTGATACTCAATGGATGAAGTTGAAATCAAAATGAATGAGATGCAAAAGTTAGTAATTTCATTTAATTATGCATTTGGCTTATTACTTGCAGTGGCTTACTTGTGTTTGATGACTGATACGACAGGAAAAAGTTGACAGTTGGACCTGTTCGGGAGCGGTTAAATTCGACTAACCAGTTATTGAATTCGGGTTCAGTTGCTAGGCAATTAGCTCCTCAAATGACCCTTGCGAAGGCATATGTTATAAGTGCAAAAAAGCACAACAACCTTCAGCGTGCTTGGGACTCAGCTCAAGGATCAGAAGTTGCTCCATTGCTTGAACATTAAACTGATGGCTGATTGCCGCTAGTAGATGATAACGAGAATTCTCCTTTTCACTCTCGAGAACAATCTTTATAATGCTGGCTGGCAGTATCGCACTTTTTTTTTTCCAGTCTGATTATGAAATCATTATCTTGATCTAAAGTCTAAACTAATCCCACGGTGGCTTTTGTTTTAGTATGAATGTCTCGATTGCTTCAATTGAGCGAAAACAAAGTGGAAAATCATTAGAAGAAATGTGAAAAAGAGTCATGTCTACTCTTCGATCATAACTTTGAGGTACTTCTTAGAATCGAATAATTCCAAGCATATTGGGAAACTAGACTTGAAGAGCTTTTCAACGATAGGTGGCACGCCCGAGGAGACTTCTAGTCAAGGAGTTGTGCATTTCGGAAGATTTGACCTTGTTTATCTTTGGAATCTGTCACGCATACGCGCGGATAACTATTCCGCCCATTTAATGATATTTTGACTTTCTTTATCTTGTAAATTACTTTGCTAGTCATATTAGGTTATTGAATATTATTTAAAGGAGGATAATAACTCTCTCTTCCCTCCTCACTCCTCCCTTTTACGTTATTTCTTTAGTTTTAGCTTTTAATTTAGTTTCTTCATCTTTTTCTCTCTTTAGTTTAAACCCTAGTTTTTCATGTTCTTCATTAATTCATTAGTTTTATTATTTCATTCTCTTTCTTTCACTGATTTCTTTAATTATGCTTTCGTTTGTAGATTTATATTTTATTATTTATTTCATGATTGAGTAGTCTTGTTTTCAAGGGTTTGGGAATCCATGTTTATATGCTATGATTATTGATTGATATTTATTCATGGTTTGATTAGTTATTGATTTTTCTAATTGATTAGTGTTTTTATTGTTAATCTTGCAATCTGATCAATTGTCAGATTAAATATTGCTAATATCGAGTCATAGATCGAGAGATAGTACTCTTTAGAGGCTTGCCTACAATTAGCAAATCTGATTATTTTGAGCGACTATACTAGCATATGTTGATTTGAGGGCGTTAAAATCCGACCGTAGGATTAACATGTTCTCTAGATATCTGATTAATTGAATTATTGATGATATTTTGATAGATTATAAGTATAAACATGGTAAACCATTGCCCTAGATCTTTTTACTTTGATTTGCTTTATGGAAAATTTGTCAAAAATCACCTTTTAAAATCACTCTTTTGTGAGAAACCACCTTTTAAAAAAAAATTGGTTAATTAGCCACCTTTTTTGTTTTTTTTTTGTTAGAAGCCACCTCTTGTCGAATCCTGCGTTGACTTTAATTTTCCAGGCGTTGACCATCAGATTTTCGCCATTTTTGCCCCTTTATCCTTCTCCCTCCTCCCCCCTCTCATCTCCCGGGCAACCCCCCTCCCTCCTCGCATCCCCCGACAACCCCCTCCCTCCTCGCATCCGCCCAGTAAACCCCGTCCCCCCTCGCAACCCGACGGAAACCCCCCCCCCTACGACCATCCCCACTCTCCCAGCCCCTAAGCCCCTCTCCCCTCGCATCCGGCATCCCAGTGGAAGAAATGGCGAGAAAATGGCGAAAAAATGATGGTCAACGCCGGAAAAGCGAGGTCAACGCCGGATTCCGGCAAGTGGTGGCTTCCAACAAAAAAAAGAACCAAAAAGGTGGCTAATTAACCAATTTTTTTTAAAAGGTGGTTTCTCACAAAAAAGTGATTATAAAAGGTGGTTTCTGACAAATTTTCCTTTATTTATTTATTAGTTTAGAACCTTAATTCACATATTTCTGATCTTGTTTAGTTTCTCCATACCTTAGAAGCTAGATTAGAATAACCATCTCTCTGTGGATTCGACCCTACTTACCCTACTACATTGTTAGAAGGTTTTGCAGGAATTATTTTTGACAGGTCTACGACAGCCTATCAAATTTTGGCGCCGTTGCCGGGGAGACGGTATTGTTGTAGTTAGCTTTTATTGTTGGTGAAATTAAACTGTATATATATATTTTTTTCTTTCTTTTTGTGAATACACTAGTAGAAAAAAGCTCAATTGCTCCGGTTAAATACCCCTCAAATGCTCCGTATTTGACCCGTAGCAGACGTCATACGAGCATTTGAGCATTTTCATAAATGCTCCGGTTCTTAACCGGAGCATTTGGTTTCTCAAATGCTCCGGTTGTGGTCAAAATCGGAGCATTTGAGCATTTTTACATGAGTAAATTACCACAAATGCTCCGGTTTTTAGGGTAAACCGGAGCATTTATGCCCACAAATGCTTCGGTTTTCTTAAACAACCGAAGCATTTGTATATTTCATATAGCAAAAAAAAAAAATTCACCTACTGCCAGCATGCGTGCAGCTATCATGCTTACACTATTACAATAGGGCAGTAGACCAACAGCAGCACTCTGCACTCACCAAATCTAACATATGCTAGACATTATTTGTGCCCCTCCTTTCAACCACCACACACCTCGTCTTTCTCTCATTTACATAATATACAAAAAACGCACACGCAAATCATACATCCAACACATTCAAAATATTATTATTAATAAAATGAAATAAGTGTACATTAGTTACAAAACAAGTGTAGTTCGAGTTACAAAATCTAATAAACCTGCTAAAACTTTTGGCTACATTGTCATTAATTTCGGTGTCGGAATAGCTAAGAAGGTCGTGATTGAGGCGCGCATGAGAGGAGTTATCTGTGTAGAACGTCAAGGGTTGAACAGAATATCAAGTGTATATTTGACGGCAATACAAAATTCGATATTTTCAGGCTCTTCCAAGTCATATTATTAGAAGACAGTATGATGAACATCACTACATGCACATAAGGAACATGATGTAACCTAAAGAAGCAAACATTGGGAGGCAAATTCAGAGCATAGGTTTATTCAAGGGAGAAAGCAGACAGATTATACTCTATATCTCGAAGTTGAATTTTAAAAGTGATCATAATTTGAAATTTAAAAAGTAAAAGCAGAAGAAATTAAACGTGTAGAGCCATAACAAAAAAAAATCATAAAAGATGGAATGACCCGAATCCAATATTACCAGAGAAAGAAGTGAGAAAAAATGAGTTAATGATATCATACCTTATATAGAAAGTTCTAATGCAACCCAGTTGATCCACTATCATGAATTTCCAAACAATCAACAAAATAAATTACATATTAGTATATGAATTTACACTATTACGTAATAAATTGGGTGAAGCAATACGAAATCTACAAAAAAGAGGCGACAAAATTAGGGTTACTTTTAGATCTGAGAACAAGGAGAGAGAAAGCAAGAATTAGGGTTCACTTTAGATCTCCCGTTGCTCTTTTGCACCACCATTGCCACCGCCTCCTGCCGCCGCTGCTGACTCGCACTTCGTTCCAAGGTCAGTTCTTAATCTAATTTCTCGAAAATAAAAGACGAAATCAGAGAGTACAGGTGTAGCAATATCACCTCCACATTCAACCAGATTATTTAGTAGACTAAATTTGATGAGCAGACTATCACAACCTAATCTGGCCAGGGAGTGAATTTGACATCAAACTATTGAAAAGAAAATTTAATCAGTCATCATACACATTTAAATTAATAGTTTGGATATATAAAAAGCAAATCACATGTACAAAGCTTTTGGAGGGATACCTCAGCTTGAGAAAGAATTCTCAGACAAAAAATAAATGAATATGGTCATGCTCTACTCAAGCTAAGTTTAAGAAATAGTCAATAGTCTCAAGTTTAAGCTCCTTATGAGTTGTGACTTGTGTGATAAGTATATGGAGAGAAATAAATGCTTGAACTTAGGCCGAAAAAAGAAAACAAACCAGTATCAGGGAGCTTATAGGTGATGCCAACAGGGAAAAAAAACGCGGTCGCGGTCGCGTTCGCGGGAACGGTCGCGTTGTCGCGGGAACGGCTTGTAACGGGGGAATAGAACGTTTCGCGGCCAACGCGGCGTGAATTTTTAAAAAAAATTCACATTAATACGTTCTAACCTTATTTGCATTGTTTTAGTTATTAAGCATTATTACAACATAATATAACCAAATCTATCAGAATATCATGTTTCATCAACTATATAATTAAATCATCAAATATTTTTGGCCAATGTTTGAAAAGAACGGATGTAACGGGAATAAAAACGTTCTAACGCGGGCGAGTTCGCGTTACGGAACGGACAACGCGGCGAGAAGTATGTGATTTTTATTATGGCGTTCCGTAACGGGATTTCGCGGAACGGCAAATCCAAAATCCGTTACAGAACGGCCGTTCTGTAACGGAACGGGAGAGTTTTAATTCCATGGATGCCAATATGCAACTGTGTCTTCAGAAGACTAATTTCCTGACCCAGAGATTTTGTAGGTACCATGGACATAGATCCAGAGCTCTCCTTCAGCTTTTCCAACAAGTTTAATTTCCAATCAGGAGTTAAGAAGTCCAGAATCACTTCAATATCATAGCAAAAGCACGCTAAGTAGCCGAAACTGCATAAAAGTAGCCATAAAATGAAAAGTCATATACTAAGCTGCTATTAGAGCACTAAAAATCAACATAAACTAATAAATGAGCCACACCAAGTTATTAAACAGAGTGGAGAGCAACAACTGTGCGTTGTGACACACAACACATAGCCACTTCAAATGACTAAATGCAGAGTCACTAATTAAAGAGATCCAGACCAAAAAACCGAGATGACTAAATGCAAAATACTAAAACTTGTCAAAACTCTCAAACCAGGATGAGCCTAATATGTAGATATCATGCAAGATATTATTCAAAAACAAAGAAGAGGAAAATAGCAAGGACGACCTGAATCCTCCAGCACACGAGAACCTCAAAATTCCCCGTTTATGGAATTCTAAAATATGTACCAGACCTTTTTGGCTTTTTCTTATAATTACTGAGCTTTATGTTTTTGTTTTGCCCTCTCAGACCTCTAGACACCTAGAATCAAAATTGCTATCTGCCAAACTCTCTTCTAGTAGGAAAAAAAACTGTCACAGGCATACAAATATTATGCTATTGGGACATTTAATGACTACCTTTGAGAAGATTAAATTCCAAGTAAATGCAGGAAGTAGGCATGACTTTGTATTTCTATGGCTTGGTTTTGGGTGCAACACACTAGCAGACAATGGGTTTATATGCTAGCTTTTAATCCCCTCTCTCTCTCTCCTTCTTAAAGTTTGCTAATGGAATCTTTAATTAGACCAGGAAGGAAGATCGCTCAGGATTTCTTGCATTCGAATTCCAAAAATACAAAAATAAATAGACTTAGATGTCCCACCATTTTCGGGCAGAATCATCCACCCAATGTAGCAACCTAGGACATATTGCTCCATTAGTAGAGACTAGAGACCAAGGGGGTCAAGAGTCAAGACATACCATACCACACTAAAAGCATTCTTGAAAAACTCATTGAGCAAGAGTGATGTGCAAGAAACCCCAATATGTGCAGCCACTGATCATAAATGTCAGGGGAAAAAAGGGAAAAGCATAAAAAAAAAGGGTAGTTAATTGTCGATTACCTTGATTATATCAATACAAGTAAAATTTCCAACAATACAGTAAGTTTCTCAATCTTACCAGCATACCTCTCATAAGAGACTTGAAACAGTTTAAACAGGTCATCCTACACTGTAATGCAAAAAATTGTCTATCTCAATCCAGTCTATCTTTCTCTCTCTCTTTTTGCAACACTTTCTCTAACTTTCCTTCTCATTCTACTTCTAAATTTTTCCTCTACATTTAGCAACCACTCTCATTCTTCGTACCAATTTTATGTGAAGTTAAACAGCAGGACAAAAAGAGTACTTCTCACCATAAGTGAAAAGAGCGCGCATTTGAATTTTTTTTTAAAACATAAGTTGCATATGATCATTGGGAGCTGCAATACAAAAAATTAAAGGTGGTACTCCAGAGCAAAAAAAGGATCGCGTCACCTGTTAAATGAGGAAGCTTATTCACCAATTTCGGTGCAGACCTTGGTTCACTAGTAGCCCCATTGTACCAACTTTGATCATCCTCCTGCAGACATCCTAGATAATGTAGGAAACACCAATAACTTAAGGAACACCAATAATATATTTATTCCACTGATAGTGTTCACGGGGCCAACCTCTAGTCATTCTTTCATAACGTCAATGATGTCCGATTGTAAACCATTTCAAGGGCAGGGATATGGATTTTCTGAACAGAAAAAAAAATGGGGATCAAACTCGGGCTGGTGTACCTGGACACGAAAATCTTATCAATAAACAAGCAACTGAAAAAAAATCCACTTGACTACCAACTACTTATTGAGTCAAAATGAGCAAATAAATTATAAAAGATCAAACACTCTTCAACAAAACAAGGCAGAAAGCATAAAAAATGACATGTACCCTTAGATTACAGAGGCCAAAATACAAGGAAAATATAAGAGATAACAGCTGCAGTATCAACTCCAGCTGACTCGCTAGTGACTGATAATAAAAAAAGAAATTGCAAAGGGGAGAAGCTAACCTACTTTTCTGTTTTCTTCGCTCATTCTATTTGATTCCTGTAATGCTAGCTAGATACATTACCACATAAAGTCAAGGAAGAGACTCACAAAGAAGCTACTAACTCCATCTTACCTAGTAAATAACTTTTGGAACAACTTCAGCCACGTTTCATAACCAAACATAGTCATGTTCCAGCCAATTCTAAAAAAATGACCTGCAATAAAAAAGACAGGCAAGCAAAGACCTTAAATCATCTTTTTTGCTCTGATACTGATTAACAAAATCAAATAAATTTTACTCCTGAAGTTCATCATGATTAGCTACGCCACATAATCCAATCAAATAAAAAAGCATGAGGGTTCTATATAAATGAACTACTATTACACTAAACTAGAAATGCAATGAACAATAAATAAAAGTCACAAATTGCTAAATTATCATGAAACAACAAATGGAAGAGGGGTGAAACTAGAGGACCTGAGAGTACAGTAGATAGGAACAAGAACAAAAACAAAAACCTGTTCAGCAAAATAAAACGAAAACAAATTAATTTATCTAATCTTGGATGAATTTTGTTAAAGGAAAGATGGAAAACTGAAGAAAATTACAGAATTCTAAACAATAAATCGCAGCACAGCTAGCCATCAACATAAAAAAAAACACAAACAATGGAGAAATTCGAGCAAAATAAGGCATAATAGAAAATCCCTATATCGATTTCTAGGGCTCTATCAACCAAATCAATCAAAAATCGAAAAAAGAAAACAAGTTCGAGCCACTTACTTGTTTTATGAAGAACGGGACGATTCGAAGCTTTGGCGGCTCACGGCGGCAGCACCACCACCACAAGATCACTAAAAGCAGCAGCAAAAGAGGAAAGAGATCAAAACTTCCAAAAAACAACATCAACATCATATTCAAAGCACAAATAACGAAGTAATTAACAGGAGAAAACAAATCAAAACTTTAGCAGAGAGAGAAAATACGGAGAGAGAGTTACAAATCCTGACTCGCAGAGAAAACGTTGGCTTTGGTGTTGTTGGCGTTGGTGGTGGTGGCCGCTGGCGTTGGTGTGCGAAGAGAAGGGAAGAGGGAGAGAGAGAGTAACCGAGTGAGAGAGTTCAAACCCTAATAATTTTCCTGGGTTCGTTCTTCGTGGGTCGAAATGAGAGAATGCAATAGGAGAGAGAATGTGTGAGGCTGAGAGAAGATCAGAAGAATAGAAGGATTAGAAGAGAGAGGTTAAGTGGGAACGCGGGTGTGTGAAAAACTTACCTGGCAAAATAAACTTAAACTGCTCTGATTTATTAGCAAACGGAGCATTTGTTTATAAATGCTCCGATTTATTAAATTAACGGGAGCATTTGTACTTATTTTTATATTTTCTTTTTCAGATGACTTTCTAAATGCTACGTTTATACAATAACCGGAGCATTTGTTAAGTAGCAAAAGAAGTTTTTTGCACTAGTGATAGTTTTTTTTTTGTTTTCTTCATCTGTTATAGTGTGTTGCTATGGAGTAGAATAATTATAGTTCTGAGGGGGATGTTTTTTCTAATTATCAAGGGTAATATGATTATTTTGGGTATTATAATGCGAATGATTATGTTTATGATGCATCATATGATTGTCAAAATTCACAAAATCTGTGCATGAATGCCTATGAATATTCCCATTACCCTAATGAGTCTTATGTGCCTGATTATACTTAATGTTATCGACCTGAAGTGAATAGTTATTTTCAACCTGAAACATCAGAGCGTTAGGAACTTCTTAACATGATGAAAAAGTATATTGTTAAACAACATGAAGATTTAAATGAATTAGCTCATGATTATCAAAACATGGCGAAATCTATTGAATTACTTGTTGTGCAACAATCTACTAACCAACATGTGACACTTGATGATACTGATATTGGTGTTGAGAATTATACTTCGGAGGAGAAAGACGTTGATATGACCCATGATAGTTTGGTAGAAGGTAAGAGTGTAATTGGTGAAGTTGGTAGTGAGTGTCTCTATGTCGATGAATCCATAGTTGAGAGTGAAGTGTCTCACACTTCTTCTATAAACTTTTCATCTGCATATGAGTCTAAAGTTGAGAGTGAGATAATGCATGAGTCTTTGTCGGTTCCATCTTGATACTGTTTTTGAGTCTCATGTTCCCTTCTCTAAAAAACTTGATCTTATTCCTTCTTCCCCGTTATTATATCCTCCATCATTCCTTCTTTCTCCCGTTTTGAATGACTCTCGTGATAATGTAAATAATGCACAGTTAGTTTCTTTTCTTTCTTTTTGAGTCGGTAGAAAAACTAACGATTTTTCTTTTTCTTCTTCTTGTAAATATAATTTTTCCTTTGATTTTTCTTTTTGTAGTTTTCATAGATTTTTAGAACTAATTTTTTTCATCTTTCCTTTTTACTCATATATAATATGCTCTGAGATGTTTGCAGGAACATATGATAAACTTCTTAGAGCATTGAAGTATTGAACTATTATGAGTGATCTACTAATCTTAATAGTTTTTTAATTAATTGAATTCACTTGACTTCAATATTTTTTAAGTTAGTTATTTTATTTTTATTTATTTTTATTTTTGTGAATTCACTTGAATTCAAATTTTCTTATTTTTAGTTAGTTGATTTTTGTAATTTATTCTTTGTCTTTGGATTCACTTGATTTCGTTTTTTTTATTTATTTTAGTCCACTAACGAGCTAACAAAATTTGTGAGTTGTGTCGTCATGGTTTGAAAGCTATACAGGTTGAAGTTGCGCGTTTGGACAAGTGAGGCGTAATCACAAACTTGTCGAGAGCCCGCTAGCCACCCATCGCCCAACGGGTCTCACACCTGCATAACCTGCATCTCTTTACCCAGCCCGCTGGTTGGTCAGCGTTCGTTGGCCTACACACTGCTAACTCAACCTCTTCCTCACGCAAGCATCACCGCCCCACCTCTGTTTCCTTCGGGTTTTTTGCATTGCTACCGCTCACCGCCGCCACCATTCTCTGCCCTCACCCAAAGCAAGCCGCCGACGCACCACCGTCGACCTTCCGCCAGCAGCCCCCCGTGTCTTCTCGTCACGTCCTCCCCTGTTTTCGTCTCTCCTCACGATCAACGCCCCAGGCCCCAGACCTCGCTTTCTTCCTCACATCACAAGACCACATCATCGGCCTCGGATTTTCGCTCCGAGAGTCAACTACACCGACCACCGCCTCTCCTAGCCAAGCACACCACCACCAGTCGCCCCCCATCTCATTCTCCCTTTCTTGTCTTTCCTTCTTTCTCCCCATATGCGCACCGTATCCTTCCGCCTTGCTGCCGCCGACCGCTTCCACCAACGATCACCACCACCTTACTGCGGTGTCCAGCAGCCGCGCGCGAAATCCAACCCCCCCGGCGATTCCCTCTAGTCTCTTCTCGTTTCTTGTTTTGCTTTCTTCACTTTCTCATCTTTTAAATTTGTTTTTTCTGATTTTCTTTTTCTTTCTTTTTTTTATTCCTTTTTCTTTTATTTTTCTTATTGATTTTCCCATTCTCTTAACACTTCTTTACATTTTGATTGATCGTTGTTATAGGATTGTGCAAGTTGGTCTTCAAAGAGTGGTGCTATGTGATTGTAGAGCTTATTCGGCTCTTCTTTGGGTTGTAAGCCTTTCTATTTTATATTGTTCATACTCTTGATATGACTTTCAAGTTTTTGCTTGGATTTTTGTTTTGATGCCATCTTGTTGAGAATCTTTTGAACACATTGATTGATTGTTCGGATTGTTGGAGTTTGTGTATGGTTTTCGTGGTGTGTTCTGACTTTTGGTGGGAGACTTTGGTGTTGGATGATTGTTGGGGTTCGATTTTGTTCCTTCTCTAAGTTGGTTTGTTGCAGTGAGGACACTGCAGATTCTAGCTTGGGGGAGGGATATTCTATCCTTTATTGCTTTCTAGTGTAGATTTCATTGATTTCGTAGGATGTTGCACGGTTTGTACCGCTTACTAGGAGTGTGAGTTTACGTGTAATCAAAAAAATTGTATTACTTTCGTAGTTGCATTAGCATATTTCATCTCATATTAGATAGCATGTCATCTTAGTTTGCATCTATGGGACTATTGCTGACATTTTTTGAGAACCTTGATGATATTTTACTACAGTTCATAAGCGTCATTCATCTCGTTCATGATTCTTCATAGCACGATTGTTTCGCAATTGATTGTTTGTGGTAAGATTGATTGATCTCTCTCTGGCTTGATTTAACGTTACTACTCAGACATCTAACCAAGTGAGCTTTTGTGCCTATAAACTAACGTATCTGTGTCAGTTTTGTTCTTTCATGTGTGATTAATTCCTTAGTTGTCGCATATATCTTGACTTTGAGTTGGTACTATTTGATATTTGATAGTGCATACATTTTGATATGATTGAGACGTTCTATTTCATGATCTAAGCTCCAGAGTTATTCTTGTTTTCATATTATCCTTTCTCTAGCCCTGTTGAGCCTTCCCTGACTGTGTTTGATTGCTACCTACATTACAAGCCATTGACCTCATTTGATATTTGTCCTAAGCCTAGCTTGGGGGAGCGATTATTAGTTTTGGTTTGGTTTGTATTGAATTGAAGTCTTCTATTTGTGGTTTAGAAGGATAGAAAAGTATGTTTAGTGTGCTTTGAAATTGAATTGAAAGTTCGAAAAAAAAGAAAAAAAAAAGTGAAAAATAAAATGAAAAAGAAGTGAAAAAAAAGTTGTGAATAAAGTGAAATAAAAAGGGTTATGATTGAATTTCATGAGTGAAAAAGGTTGTTGATTATATTTGGAGATTGTTGGTTGTTGCATGGAGTTGTTATGATCTTTCATGGTCATGTTTTCAGTTATATGATGCTCCTCCTTCTTGGTTTTTCCACCACAATTCCCAAATTATTCCATACCTTTAACCTCAACCCCATGACAACCCTTAAAAGTCCTCTTGATCATTGTGTATTGTATTGTTGAGTATTAAGTGAGTCAAAAAGTTAAAGTTAAAGAGTATATGTTTCATCTGAGTCGACTTGTTTTAGGTTGAGTGTAATCATTTATCCTTTAAACACATGAGAGATTTGAGCGCACATGACTATAGTGAGGTCTGTCAGGTTTGGTTAAATCCAGCTTGGGAGAGATGGCATGTGGTATGGTTGAAGAGTCGATTGCGATACATGACATGCTATGCGGCTTTGTTCGAGCTTGTTTTGATGCTTGGTTTGTGTACTGATTATATCTCTTGTGTTTTCAGTTGAGTGTTTAGCCCTGTTGTAGTCTTATATTGTAGGTCGTCTTTCTTTTCCAATGTTTATGTCTTATTGTTTGGGGACAAGCAATGGTTTAGCTTGGGGGAGTTTGATAAGTCATTTTTATATATAGTTTAGCTTTGGGGGAGTTTGATAAGTCATTTTTATATATAGTTTTTAGGTGCATTTAGGTTGCATTTTAGAGCATCTAGATTCATATTTAGGTTCATTATTGCATTATATTCTTAAGTTATGTTATTCTACTCCTATTTGGTATGTTTACTTGTTTTTGATGAATTTCAGGTATTGAGAACGTATTTGGAGTATGATTAACTAAACTTGAGGATTAGGAACACTTGGAAGGAAGATACAATGCATAAGGATCGTTTGGAATATAATTAGAACGAGTTTGAGCGAAAACAAAGTGGAAAATCATTAGAAGAAATGTGAAAAAAGAGTCATGTCTACTCTTCTGATCATAACTTTTGAGGTGCTTCTTATAATCGAATAATTCTAGCAGATTGGAAAACTAGACTTGAAGAGCTTTCCAACGATAGGTGGCACGCCCCGAGGAGACTTCTAGTCAAGGAGTTATGCATTTCGGAAGATTGCACTGTTTATGCTGGAATCTGCCACGCATACGCGCGAATCACTATTCCGCCCATTTAATGATATATTAACTTTCCTTATCTTGTAAATTACTTTCCTAGTCATATTAGGTTATTGAATATTATTTAGAGGAGGATAATAACTCTCTCTTCCCTCCTCCCTCCTCCCTTTCACGTTATTTCTTTAGTTTTAGCTTTTAGTTTAGTTTCTTCATCTTTTTCTCTCTTTAGTTTAAACCCTAGTTTTTCATGTTCTTCATTAATTCATTAGTTTTATAATTTCATTCTCTTTCATTCACTGATTTCTTTAATTATGCTTTCGTTTGTAGATTTATATTTTATTATTTATTTCATGATTGAGTAGTCTTGTTTTCTAGGGTTTGGGAATCCATGTTTATATGCTATGATTATTGATTGATATTTATTCATGGTTTGATTAGTTATTGATTTTTCTAATTGATTAGTGTTTTTATTGTTAATCTTGCAATCTGATCAATTGTCAGATTAAATATTGCTAATATCGAGTCATAGATCGAGAGATAGTACTCTTTAGAGGCTTGCCTACAATTAGCAAATCTGATTATGTTGAGCGACCATACTAGCATATGTTGATTTGAGGGCGTTAAGACCCGACCGTAGGATTAACACGTGCTCTAGATATCTGATTAATTGAACTATTAATGATATTTTGATAGATTATAAGTATAAACATGGTGAACCATTGCCCTAGATCTTTTTACTTTGATTTTCTTTATTTATTAGTTTAGAACCTTAATTCACATATTTCTGATCTTGTTTAGTTTCTCCATACCCTTGAAGCTAGATTAGAATAACCGTCTCTTTGTGGATTCGACCCTACTTACCCTACTACATTGTTAGAAGATTTTGCAGGAATTATTTTTGACAGGTCTACGACAGCCTATCAGTAATTCATGAAACAACCGCACCATACTCACTTCAAAGTAATGGTATAGCGGAAAGGAAAAATAGGGTTATCAAAGAAATGGTTAACACCATGCTTTCTAATTCGGGTCTTAGTGCCGGTTTTTGTGGTGATGCAATTCTAACTGCATGCTATATATTAAATCGAGTTCCTAATAAGAGGAATAATAAGACTACCCCTTATGAACTTTGGTGTAACAAAAAGCCTAATCTCAATTACCTTAAGTTATGGGATTGTAGGGCAATCGTCAAATTGACGGAACCTAAAAGGAAAACAATAGGTGAAAAAGGAATTGATTGCATCTTTATAGGCTATGCAGAACATATCAAAGCCTATAGGTTTTATGTCATTGAGCCAAATGATTTTGTTTCTATCCATACTGTGATAGAATCAAGGGATGCAATATTTGACGAGACTCGATTCTCATCGATTCCAAGACCAAAGGACATGATACCAAGTACTAGTTCCAATGTTGTGGATGACATTAGCAATGATCATGATACTACAACACCGTAAATTAGGAGAAGTAAAAGAATTAGAAAAGAGAAATCTTTTGGACCGGTTTTTCAACTATACTTAGTCAAGGGTCAAGAGAGTAAATTGTGACTCAATTTTCATATTGTTACAATGTGGAGTAGGATCCTAGGACCTTTGATGAGGCTATGAAGTCTCATGATTTCGCCTATTGGAAAGAGGCAGTGAATGACGAAATGAATTCAATAATGGGAAATCATACTTGGGTTTTAGCTAATTTACCTCCCGGTTGCAAACCACTAGGTTGTAAGTGGATTTTCGTAAGGAAAAGGAAGATCGATGGAGCCATACTAAAACATAAGGCCCGGTTAGTGGTCCAAGGTTTTAGGCAAAGATATGGTATCGATTACGTTGTCACTTATGCTCCTAGGTTGCTATAATAGCTACCATTAGACTTTTGATAGCATTGGGCTGCGATTCATGGTCTAGTAATTCACCAAATGGATGTCAAAACTGCCTTCCTTAATGGTGAATTGGAGGAGGAAGTGTACATGAATCACCTGAAGGTTTTGTAGTCAAAGGACAAGAGACTAAGGTTTGCAAACTAGTTAGATCTTTGTATGGAATTAAGCAAGCACCTAAGCAATGACATCAAAAATTTGATGAAATTTTGTCTAGTGGGTTCAAAATAAATCAGTCTAATAAGTGTGTATATAAGAAATTTGAAAATAACGATAATGGAGTTATAATTTGCTTATATGTTGATGATATGCTTATCTTTGGGACTCGATTTGGAACAAGTGGAAAAGACCAAAGCCTTTCTCTCTATTAGCTTCTCAATGAAAGATTTGGGTGAAGCAGATGTTATTCTTGGTATTAGAATAGGGAGAGGTAAAGGGTCAATTCCTTTGTCACAATCTCATTAAATTGAGAAAGTGATCAAGAGGTTTAATGAATCGAACTCGACTCATTTGGCTACTCTGATGGATCCTAGTGTTCACTTGGTTCCCAAGTAGTAGTACTCCTATTTCACAATTGGAGTATGAAAGCTTAATTGGAAGCTTAATGTATGCTATGACTAGCACTCGACCAGATATAGCTTTTGCTATTGGCAAGCTCAGTAGGTATACTAGTAATCCTAGTATGTTGCATTGGCAAGCATTGTTTAGTTTCTCCATACCTTAGAAGCTAGATTAGAATAACCATCTCTCTGTGGATTCGACCCTACTTACCCTACTACATTGTTAGAAGGTTTTGCGAGAATTATTTTTGACGAGTCTACGACGACCTACAATTAGCAAATCCGATTATCTTGAGCGACCATACTAGCATATGTTGATTTGAGGGCGTTAAGACCCGACCGTAGGATTAACATGTGCTCTAGATATCTCGATTAATTGAACTATTAATGATATTTTGATAGATTATAAGTATAAACATGGTGAACCATTGCCCTAGATCTTTTTACTTTGATTTTCTTTATTTATTAGTTTAGAACCTTAATTCACATATTTCTGATCTTGTTTAGTTTCTCCATACCTTTGAAGCTAGATTAGAATAACCGTCTCTTTGTAGATTCGACCCTACTTACCCTACTACATTGTTAGAAGATTTTGCAGAATTATTTTTGACAGTCTACGACAGACCTATCAGGAATTCATGAAACAACCGCACCATACTCACCTCAAAGTAATGGTATAGCGGAAAGGAAAAATAGGGTTATCAAAGAAATGGTTAACACCATGCTTTCTAATTCGGGTCTTAGTGCGGTTTTGTGGTGATGCAATTCTACCGCATGCTATATATTAAATCGAGTTCCTAATAAGAGGAATAAGACTACCCCTTATGAACTTTGGTGTAACAAAAGCCTAATCTCAATTACCTTAAGGTATGGGATTGTACGGCAATCGTCAAATTGACGGAACCTAAAAGGAAAACAATAGGTGAAAAAGGAATTGATTGCATCTTTATAGGCTATGCGGAACATATCAAAGCCTATAGGTTTTATGTCATTGAGCCAAATGATTTTGTTTCTATCCATACTGTGATAGAATCAAGGGATGCAATATTTGACGAGACTCGATTCTCATCGATTCCAAGACCAAAGGACATGATACCAAGTACTAGTTCCAATGTTGTGGATGACATTAGCAATGATCATGATACTACAACACCTAAATTAGGAGAAGTAAAAGAATTAGAAAAGAGAAATCTTTTGGACCGGATTTTCAACTATACTTAGTCAAGGGTCAAGAGAGTCAATGTGACTCAATTTTCATATTGTTACAATGTGGAGTAGGATCCTAGGACCTTTGATGAGGCTATGAAGTCTCATGATTCCGCCTTTTGGAAAGAGGCAGTGAATGACGAAATGAATTCAATAATGGGAAATCATACTTGGGTTTTAGCTAATTTACCTCCCGGTTGCAAACCACTAGGTTGTAAGTGGATTTTCGTAAGGAAAAGGAAGATCGATGGAGCCATACTAAAACATAAGGCCCGGTTAGTGGTCCAAGGTTTTAGGCAAAGATATGGTATCGATTACGTTGTCACTTATGCTCCGGTTGCTATAATAGCTACCATTAGACTTTTGATAGCATTGGCTGCGATTCATGGTCTAGTAATTCACCAAATGGATGTCAAAACTGCCTTCCTTAATGGTGAATTGGAGGAAGAAGTGTACATGAATCACCTGAAGGTTTTGTAGTCAAAGGACAAGAGACTAAGGTTTGCAAACTAGTTAGATCTTTGTATGGAATTAAGCAAGCACCTAAGCAATGACATCAAAAATTTGATGAAATTTTGTCTAGTGGGTTCAAAATAAATCAGTCTAATAAGTGTGTATATAATAAATTTGAAAATAACGATAATGGAGTTATAATTTGCTTATATGTTGATGATATGCTTATCTTTGGGACTGATTTGGAACAAGTGGAAAAGACCAAAGCCTTTCTCTCTATTAGCTTCTCAATGAAAGATTTGGGTGAAGCAGATGTTATTCTTGGTATTAGAATAGGGAGAGGTGAAGGGTCAATTCCTTTGTCACAATCTCATTAAATTGAGAAAGTGATCAAGAGGTTTAATGAATCGAACTCGACTCATTTGGCTACCTCGATGGATCCTAGTGTTCACTTGGTTCCCGTAGTAGTACTCCTATTTCACAATTGGAGTATGCAAGCTTAATTGGAAGCTTAATGTATGCTATGACTAGCACTCGACCGGGATATAGCTTTTGCTATCGGGCAAGCTCAGAGGGTATACTAGTAATCCTAGTATGTCGGATCAAGCTATTGAGAAGAGTGCTTAGGTATTTGAATAAAACCTTGGATTATGTTATAACTTCATAAGTGGATAACCTTCTATTTTAGAAGGTTACTTGGATGCTAGTTGGGTTTCCAATAAGGAAGATTATTCATCCACAAGCCTGATGGGTGTTTCTTCTTAAAGGAGGTGCTATTTCATGGGCATCCAAGAAGCAAACATGTATAACCGATTCAATTATGGCATTAGAATTCATAACATTGGCATCTTGTTGTCAAGAAGCGGAATGGCTAAGGAATGTTTTTGAGTGAGGTTGACTTATGGGTCAAACCTATGCCACCTCTTGCTATTCATTGTGATAGTGCATCAACCATAGCTAAAGCTTATAAGTGAAGTCTACAATGGCAAGTCAAGGCACATTGGAGTGAGACATAGCTATGTACGTGAAATGATAAGGAATGATAAGGAATGGTTGTATAACCATTGATTTTGTTCGGCCTAGTTTGAACTTGGCGGATACATTTACTAAACCGGCTGCCAAGGAACTAGTGAACAAAATGAACAAAGGGATGGGTCTTAAGCCTATTGATCAACCTACGTTAAGTAAAACTCAATTTGACGTCTAATACAATATTAGATCTCGAATTCAATGAGGATAATACTTCTCTTGAATGTCCGAAGCACTTGTATAAACACATCCCAAGGTTAGTGCTTGATTCTACAATGTTAAGAGGTCAATTTAATTTCTTAATAAATCTTTGATAAGTGCTCAATTGTAGGAGCATGTTCAGAAGATTTACCTATATGAGCTAGAGGTTTGCCGCTTCACCAAGTCTAAGGCTAGACTTGGAACGCTTATGAATGGATATAAACACCAAGGCTTCATAAGTGTCTGAGGTTAAGAACTAAGTTTATGCTTATGTGTATTTGTATCTTCGATGGTTTATGGTGGTTGTATGATTCAAAGCTTTTCTATCATTATGATCGAAATTATTGTAAGTATACTTTTACTAAGTGGAGATTCAATCGTAAGATATTTCCATGATGCATGAGCATGTCTTGTTTATGATTTATAGCAAGTTGGAAAACCTTTCAACATTACCCTATAAACGGGAGGAGGATTGTTGGAACATTTATAGTGTAATGGGTTTTTTTTAAGTTCATATGGTATAATACTAGAAGAGGAGGAGGTCTAGTATGCTAAAATTAGAGGACGCGAAACTCGCAAAATAACACGCGAAACAGGATGGTGGTCGTGGGTCACGACATTCTTCGCGGGTCGCGACCTGGGTGCTGTCGTGGCTCGCGATCTCGCTTCTGGCTGGGTCGCGACGTACTTCCTGATTCGGAGAGTGAATTTTTGCGTGAACGGTTTATATCTGTTGTATTGTGTATGTTTATCCTAATAATGACGTTTGGTAAGTTAATAAGAGAATTAGAAGGATATTGAGGCAATAACTACTATAATCTAAGAAGGTTATATATGCAACCTTTGACATTCATATGAGGGGTTAGAAAATTCGATTTTCATGAGAGAAACTTTTGTACTTTTCTCTCAAGTGTTCTTCACAAACAACAAACATAAAGTTCTTGTTGATTCACTTAGAAGATCATCTTTGTGAATTGTTTTCTCTCCATTGTATCTCATTTGGTTATTTCGTGTTAACCCGTTCATCCTAGAGGGGCGAAATTAAACTAATAGAAAGCGTAGTTTCCATGCCTTGGAGTGGTTTATCCGGTTTCCTTGTTGATCATACATATAACAATTTGTATTGAGTAGAAAATACATTGTTAATAGAAATTTGAAGAACTGAAAAAGAGAATGGTTTGTACTTTTTAAGAAGATGTTGATTATCATATCTAGAGTCCTAATAGAAGATAAAAGGGTATTTGTTAGTATTGCTCTAGTGTTGCGTGCACATAAGCAACATGACTCATCAGATGTATTCTCCCGAGAGCGTAAAAGAACTTGAAATTTTTGTCTAGTGCACTCCGAAACATAAACAAATACTTTGAGGTAGCTTAATGCTATTATATAACATTTCTCCCGTAAAACGTTAACATTCCAAAAGGCATATGCACGTTACTCCATATGATGCAAATGTTTTCTTCCCCGGTACTCAAGGCTTAGAATAGTTTCACATTGCATCATTTCATTTGGGCATGTTTTATAGGTTTAGACTACTAAGGCATATGGAAGCAAACATTATTCAAAGCAAGCATTATTGATAGGCTGTCATACACCTATCAAAAATAATCCAAGGCGATCCTCCTAATAATATAGTAGGGTAAGTAGTTTAATCCATAAAGAGATGACCATTTTAATCTATCTTCTAAGGTATGCAAATAAACAAGGTCACGAACATGAGATTTAAGGTTATAAAAAATAATAAAATACGAAAATCAAACTAAAAAGATCTAGGGTATAATGGTTCACCATGCCGATATTTATAATCTATCAAAATACCATAAATAATGCAATTA